>JABFDZ020000036.1:268987-285835 GCA_019775955.2 Pollimyrus isidori | reverse complement strand
GCGCCCCCTTCTTCATTTCGATTGATATCTCTTGACCTATAAGTCCTAGCATTGAAATTCTTTTTTCAGCTGTTTCCTACAGCCATGCCAACCCCTTATGCCTCTATTAGTTGTCTTATGCTTCTGACGCTTTGGACCCTTCCGTCACTGCTTGCAGTTACTAGTTATTATTGTTTTTTTTAGCTTCTCAAACACAGGTTTATCCTTTCTTACGCTCATAGTTACTGAAACCGGAAGCAAGTGACAGATTCCTTCCTGCTAAAAGGTTAAGCCCGCTTTTACACCATCTTGAGAATCATAAAATGTGAAAGACGTCATAGATTTAGAACGTCAGCCAATATCCGAAGATTTCCGTGTTTATAAGTAAACACCATTTTCATGCCTTGATTCCACTATTCCTTTCGCATTTTTCACATCAAGAAAATCAATGGGCCCTAATAATGTTAGTTTCCTCTCACAGGCCATAGCTGCTCTGTAAGCTGCCTATTGTGCATGTGCCTGTCCACAGAGTCCCCCCTACCTGTGCCCTGTACTTTTTGGGAGTGGCTCCTGTGTCTTTGTGTCCCTGTACTAGATTAGGCCTGGTGGAAGGTAAATGACTTTGTCGCTGGAAGTTTGGCATCACTTTTATGGACTTTGAGACATCAGAGCCTTCAGCTATTCACCAGCTGGACGGTGACTTTCCCACTTTGAACAGACAATGTCCTGCAGTGACCACAAGGCATTTGGTCAGATTTCAGGGAACATTACATGAAGCCTAATGTAGAGAGAGGGATTAAAAATTAAAACAGAAGGCTTTCCTGGGGAGTAGTAGTTGCTCATATCTTACTAGTGTACTCCTTGTCAGACCTGAGTATTCTTCTGCAAATTGGACGGTTTTATTCCAAAGCTGTTATTATCTCTGAGAAGAGTGGCAGGTGTGTGGAGTAATTGTTCTCCCCAGGGATCAGAAAGTGGAGCGTGCCGGTGAAAAAATTTCTCCAACCCAGGAAAGTGTCTGTGAGTGTTGTGTCTTGGGAAATGGGGGCATTAAACCAAAGATTGTGTGTTATGGTATTTGTGCTCTTCTGCATACGTGCATGTGTGGGTGTGTATGTGTGTGTGTGGGGGGGGTGGGGGCGTGGCCCCTTCAGTGAAAAAGTCATGGGCGAGATAGCAAGTACGAGGAGAATAAACCATGGGGAAGGACTTTGTGAAGAGCTCTTAGTTTGTATCTTGTTTTAGTTCAAGAATCTTTACTATGTAGATAACTATATGATGGCAGGGAGAATACTAGGACTTCCGAATCATTGTTTCATTTGGACAAATAGATGGGGTCAGTGTTTAAATACAGTGAATTATGGAATCTCTGATGCTGGCTGAAAACTCAGACTCACACCTGCTTTTTCCTGCTTCTTGTCAATCAGCTAGATGCAGGCACGAGACTGATCAGTGCTGAGGGGGCGGGCCCTAGTCGAATGTTACCATGGGCTATTGGTGGATGGCCTCGGCATAAACTTGCTCCAGCAACTGTCTGTCCAGCCCTAACTCTATCTTGAGCTGCTGCTGTATCACCAAGCAATCAGGTTCAGCATTAATACCAGCATTTCATATCACTGCCAGTCCCCTCGCCCACCTCAATCTCAATAGGGTGGACTGAAAAACATAGACAGAGTGGCTCATTGTAGTAGGTTACTAGGGTGGCGCTGTAACAGAGGGCAGCTGTGGCTTGTATGGTTGTGCTCACAAGAGCGTAAGTGTTTTCTGCAGCAGGGCTGGAGATGCTGGAGCCGTACTATGCGGTAAATATGTCAGCGTGTGTGAGTCATGTTCTGGTGACTTGTGTCACATGACTCTATCCAGTATGGACATGTGTGATGCTTCTCTATGTACCTGTGCGAGTGCCTGTTGGGGTTTTAATGCTTTTCTCCTCCCAACAGATAGCCAGCTGCTTCCCGGGAACAACTTCACCATGGAGTGCAACATCCCGGGTAACTTCATGTGCGGCGATGGGAAGTGTGTGCCAGGAAGCTATCAGTGCAACGGGCAGCCTGACTGTTTCGACAAGAGCGATGAGAGGGGCTGCCGTGAGTGTCCCCCCCCCAAGCCACCAGCCTCAGGGCCAGCTCCAGGGGCTCGGCGCAGGAATGGCTGAACACAGCATATCTCAGATCTCACCCACATTGATAATCCTGGCACTGTGCTTAAATCCATCTGCTTCTAACACTCAAACAGCTGTGATTCAGAGCCTGTCCTGGCCAGCAGCGGCCTTTAGGATACATACACACACACCAGTTGGTCTTCCTATCTAAATTGGGACCGTCCATTACTTTCTATAGTAAAAACCCTAATCCTGATCACGACACCCTTAACCTCTACCCATCCCTAACCTTAACCATAAGTAACCAACCCAAATACAAGACTTTTGGCATTTTTACTTTTTTGATTGCATCAAAAAAGATTGCATCAACAATCTTACTTTAGACCCAACACCTTCAACATCAGCTATATATGTTTGTGTTGTGGGGCAAACCACCACAGCACGGGGAGGACTTGCAGACTTACTCGCAGACCTTGGGTTCGAATTTGAACCTGCAGCCCTGGAGACTTGAGAAAATAATGCTGGACACCAGTCCATCTCATTCCACTGTAGGAATGTTAAGTAACGAGCAAAGTGCCTTTAGTTTGGTTTTCATTAAGCATTCCTCTACCCTCCATCCCCCCTTTCCTGGGGGTAGTACAATAAAGATAGAAAGCTGCTTTGCAGTTCACGAATTCTCTGGAAAGTCCCACCCCCCCGCTCCTTTTTCCTTCTGGTCTCTTCCATGCCCTGTCCCTGCATGTTCACGCCCAGCTCTCAGAAACTCCTGGTTTGATATATGGTTCCAATTACGGTGCCTGTAGATGGTCCATTTTTGGGGGAGGGGCTTCCACTCTGGTCCCACTGTGTCTTTTTGTAATGTTTGCTTGAGGCCCCACACACCTTGCCGGGGGAGGGGGGCTAGCACCTCACACACATGACACCCTGCGATCCTCCTCAGTCTGCTGGGTCTACCTCAGGCAGGAGGAGTGGGGGGAGGGGGCTCCTACCAGTTGACCAGGGAAAACAGCATTTCCAGCCTCCCCTCCCAGATGCCTACAGATGCCTTCGTAGACAGACATGAACTGTCCTTCTCATAAGTCATGTGGTTGTCCTGGATACCTCTGTTGGTCTTTTGTGTGCCTTTGATTGGACGGTTAACTGGGGGTACAATAATGAGGGGCTGTTATGGGGAACTCACTCAGACAGCAGGAACGTTTTACCTCAAGGCCTTTTCCCTCCATTCCCCGAGGGGGCTCCGCTATGCAGTTTGCTGTCATCCTGGCCAGCATTCCGTCCTGATATCCCTGAGGGCAGACTGATATTCCTCACAAATGTCCCATCTCCCACATCCCGACAGTTCTGTATCCCTGACACTATCCAATATCCCTTATGAAGGTCTGTTATAATTGAAAGCAGCTAATTTTTTTCCAGTCTAAGGCACCACTGTTCCATTAAAAGCCCTTGGATTGGATCCCATAGCAGTTACAGTGGCCAGCAAACGTGATACTGTTGCAAACACTGTGAGTTTAGTCTGTGACTGCCAGTCACTCTGTGTGGTACACTGTTTGCAAACCATTCATGTAGGAAGAGTGCAAAAATGGAAAGAGCTAGGGGACATACCTTAAGTCCCCTGTCAAAAGGTGTCTAATGCGTGTATACCACCCCCGTGAGATCCACCCTTGGTTTGCTCCCTGGCTTGGAGAACAGTGCCGGCTCTGAGTGCTTTTAACACTGCTTAAAGCAAATCGTATCACTGTTTGAATCCTTCACATACTGAATTAACCAGGGAAAGCAGCATTTCCACCTTTCCAGCCCCCTCCCAGTTTATCAGTCTTATTATTCTTTATTCTTCTTCCAATTATTTCTTTGCATTTTGGTCTTTTATATGTATAAGATGCAGGATCAATAAAGCTCCTATCGGTCTGTCTGTCTCTGTCTGTCTCTTAGCCAGTCACTCAATAATTGCTGCACCCTCTATAACATTCTGCTGTATTCAAAGCCATATTTGCACATTATTATGGAGGTACATCGGAGACCCTACAGCGTCGTCCGTGACTTACTGTCATTTTCATGGCTGTGCCCATCCACTTAAGGACACCGGCCAGAAACCCGATTCATGACTTAAGAGTTGCTGGTTTACTGCTGTCAAGGAGACCACAAAACACAATTAACTTTGTTAAATATCCAGGTGGATGAAGGAGCTCTGCATGCAATCATTAGCTCAGCAGCAAAACAAAGAATTTTAATATTGTTTTTTGCTTACTGGATGCTTTACTGTCTAGAGGGATTGGCTCTGCGCATTATAAGATTGGCTCCAGGCGGGATGGTGCACAGGTCCACATGATGAGAGTAGTAGGAAATAAGGGGACTTTATGAGGGTTTGGGAATATAGCAGATTTAGGGGCCTCTAGCCACCATATTTTTTTATTTCAGCATCCCTGAAATAATATTTTTATAATCCATTTATCTGTTTGTGTTGTATTTTTATACACATTTCGACTCAAAATGCGGCCAATTTTTGGGGTCTACAAATGGGGATGGGAGCTATAGTCGTAAGGTCTGTTCTGTTGGGGGGCAGAAAAAAAGATGCGTGATGTATTATCAGGGACTGGGTCACCTGACCCTGTCCTGCCCCAGAACATCCTCTCCCTTCCCCAGTCTTGCAGCCAACATGTGGCTTTTGGTGTAGGTGGTCATGTGTGTTTACCTGAGGCTCAGCGTGTCTGAGGTTGTATCCGGTTGCCTCGCGGTCATCATTATGTCATTAACGCCCCCCCACCAGCGAGATGGGATGATGTGACGACTTGCTCTCGTCAGCATTCTAAGGATTACGTTATTTGTGGGGGGTTTTTCAGCCTACATGCAGACATGTTACGGTCTAATTAGTGCTTGTGTGCGTGGGGGGGGGCGTGGGGGTCAGGTCAGAGAGCACCATGTTTATGGCGCCACCAGAACACACCACGTTTCCAGAGGTAGTTGCCATGACGGACGTGCTATGGAGTATGTTAGTGGATAAGAATATTTGCCTACCATTGACAAAGTCCCAAGTGCAAGCCAGCATCGGGGTTGGCCTGTGTCTCCTCTACCCCAGGGGAGCCTCCCACCTGTGCCCAACTGTGCAGATAAGTGAGCCTATTTCCCAACACCAGTCCACCGGCCTGTTTCCAGGGAATGCTTTAGGGTGGCATGGCAGTGAGGTGGTTAGAAGAGAGGAAAGGCAGCTATTGTAATCTTTGTTTGCTCATCGAGGACTTATGTGACACGGGACACGCAAGGCAGAAAAGTATGGCCACCTTTATCTTAGGCGGCAGCATGTGGAACAACAGGATAAAGGCTTTGTGCCTGTGATTGGCAGGTCACCGGTTCAAGCCCAGCCCTGACAGTATAATCATGTCTGTGGGCCCTTGAGTAAGGGCCATAACCCCCAGCTCCACGAGCACCACTGCCAGTGGCTGCCAAGTTTGGTCACACCTACATGTGTGTCATGGAAAGCAAGATGGGTAGGCAATTTGTTAGGTATCATTGTTAAGTCTTATCATTATTAAATAGCAAGTGACTGCATCCTCAATTCCTCCCTCTGTCCTGACTTGTGCTTCAGTGGCCTTAGGATTGAGATGATGTGGCTAAATAGTCAGGGTAGATTGTGTCCTATGGACAGGAATGAGGGGCCACGTGATTGGATGAGGTTTTCCTCCCTCCGGCTTTGATTGGACAGCTGCTTATACTGTAATTAATGGCAACAAGCAGCCATGACGTATGGAATGGGCCGTGTTTACTGCACAGCCGGAGATGGCAGGTGAGACAAGAGCAAAATGGGGAAGAACTTATTGAAGCATGACGATGCCTCAAGTTTATAGTGGCCATGAAAACCATTCACTCAAAGCAGGTCCATTACAAAGCACTTAATGATGTAATTAACAGCCGCTGTGTGAGAGACTAGCTGATTTCGTGATATTTTAGCAAAGATTTTATTTTACCTCTTTTCACTGATCAGATGATGAAAGTGGTGAAAGTTACCATTCCTAAAATATTTGTGCAAATGGAGCCTTAACGGGTGGCCAAAACCAGCATTCTGCATTTCAAAGGTGGTGATCGATTACTTTTGTCTTGCTGACTTGGCTCAGCCTGTCCCTGTGGCCACTGCCCTTACGTCTGAGTGCCATTAGCTATTGATTTTACTTCAGAATACAGGGTCGGAGGGCACATTGAGCCCAGTGCCTTGCTTGTCTCTCCCTGGCTTCCTGCACAGCGCTCAGCTCCTGTATTGCCCATCTGTCCCGGTCTATCCCCGATGGTGGTGTTGGTGATGAGCAATGACAGGGAGTGGAGTGAGGGGGGTAGTGCCAGGCTCTGACCCCAGCTGCCCAGCAAATTCCCCATTAACTTCCTACCCTCCTGACAGCGCCCCCTAGTGTTGTGAGCCGGCGACGCAGGAAGCATTGCAAGGTCTTGTCGCACCCAGACCTGTCCCCACCACGCTCCGTCGCAGCAGGATGTGAGCCTGGAGGCATTCTGACAGTGACACAGAGGGAAGAGAGAAGAGATGACATCTGTAAACAACGTTCGACTGTAACAGAAAGTGCCTAGAATGAAATTAAACATGGAGAAAATAAGGAAACTATAGAGCACCTATAAATCTAAATAAATGTAAGTGACCTCCTGTGATTATCAAGGTCAGTGGCGGTAGCTGGTACCCAGTAATCAGTCATACACAGGACTGTCCTTTGTTGAATATGGCTGAGCTCACTGGCTGGGGGCCTATTTCCATGGCCCTCGTCCTTGGTCCTGTGAAGCCACAGTGCTTGTGGGTGTTTTTTTTCACTTTCCTCAGTGTCAGTATCGGGGGGGGTGCCTCAATTTAATTAGTCCAGCGGTGCCCTTAAGCAACCAGACAGAAAATCGACAAGGGCAGCAGCCAGCTTGCAGCTGCTAAACCGTTTGACGCGTGGGACCAAAAAGCGACGATGCTGGCCCAGGTCACATGGATGATGGTGCAGCAGGCCGCCTGCGACCCCAAGTTGGGGGGGGGTTACGTGTTTTGGGACTGGGAGTAGGAGGAGGGTGCATCCCAGGGCAGGAGATCTGCTCAGTCAGTGCTGCCACACAAAGGAAAAACACCGTAACTGCATCCGTCCTTCAGTTTTCTATACCCTCTTGTCCTATGCAGGGTCACAGGTTCAGAGCCCAACCCAGAAACTATGGAAGCAAGGCAGGGCACAACCCACGGTGAGGGAACCAACCCAGCACAGGACACGCTCACTCACTATTCATACATAGTTACACCCATGGGCAATTTGGCCTGGCATGTTTTTGGACCGTGGGGGGAAACCAGAGAACCAATAGGATGGTTTAAGCAGGTCCGAGTAGCCAGGTCAGATCAAGTGACATTCGTGGAGGATTAACAAGTGTAATTAATATTTTCCCAAGTATTCTCAAAGCTTGTCTGTCATTGCATTTTTCACCAGAGGATTTACAACACAACATTCCACTATTTCTAATTAGTTTTGCTTGTGTCGTGTTTGTCTGGATGCGTACACAGTACCTGGTATTTCAGCAGCGTGAAGAGGGGCCTCTGCTTGTACAAACTGTGAGCCGGGCCCCCAGATGCTCGCGGGAGAGTGAGGCTGGGTCTGTGGGGCTTCTGTTCACTCGTGCAGTTTTTTAAAATTCAGAGCCCCGTCCCGTGTCATGCTCAGTCCTCATTTAAGTTGACGTTATGCTAAGCAGGCTAAAACGCCCTGCTGTTTTTATGCATGGGGAGGGGGGTATTGACGGGGTGCACTTCAATCCCTTTTCGTTACGTCTGGCACGATTTGTCGTGCTTAACGCCTCCTTGAAAGAGGCTGTTTCATCTGCACTTTTGGGCAGGTCTGGTGCCGGCGGCTATGCGCGCGTTGGCCCGAACGTGGCGAGCCTGCGGGAATTAGCGGTAACCGCCTGAACCGCAGACTCTGGGCCCTTTCCACCTCCCTCGACTTACTCATGAAGCGTGACACGCGGAGCCATGCAGCCCTGTGTCTCTGCACCAAGCCTGCAGCCCATTGTGGAACCCGATTCAGGGTAGCTGCTTTCCGGCGGTTCGCTGGCTTTTTAACATTCTAGCAGGCTCCTACATGCTCCCCCACACCCTGCCCTGTCCTTTCCTCTAAATAGGCCGACAGGGCGGTTGGTTGATGACTTCCTGCTGGGGAAGCCTCCAGCATGGAGCAACATGGGGTCTGGACACGAGTAGTACAAGGAAAGCAGACACACTATAGCAGGCTTGCCTCCTGCCATTCATACAGCCATTATTGGTCCTGTAATCACCTTCACCTCCCCCCCTCTGGACCCCCGTAAATGTTTCCTGTCCCCTGCTGTCCCAGTCCTGCCTGCTGCAGGCAGAAGTCTCCCTATTATATATCCATATCACTGTATCCCCCAGTCTATAATCACATCCCCCTGCTCACACCGCCCGGTGCAGTCCGGTCCAGCCTTAACCAGTCCCCGGTTCCCTAATTATATCCTGCCTCCCCTCTGCAGCCAAGCTGAGATCCAAGTGTGCGTCCACATTCTTCGCCTGTGCCAACGGCGAGCACTGCATCATCGGTCGCTTCCGCTGCAACGGCTTCACCGACTGTCCGGACGGCAGCGACGAGGAGAACTGCAGTGAGTTGGCCGACGGTGCCCTCGGGGTGTGGAAGGGGGGGGGGGTTACTTTAAGGCCAAAGTGTGATTCTACTTTGGGCATGTGACAGGAAGCACATGGGGATTGTGGGTAATTGGTGTACGGCCTGACATTAAGCGCAAGTACCGGCAAGGGAAACCTGACCGTATTAAATGTAACATGGGGGTTGCATGGTGTGAGCACTGGTCTCCAGAGCCCAGTGCCTGCTCCCGGGTCAGCCGTGCATGGTGTCGAAGGCCATGGACCACAGCTTCCCTCTGGGTGCGGCCCACGTCTCACAGATCCCCCCTCAGCAGGGAGCACGGGCTGGTTCTGACCCATTGTCCTGGTTAGCGTCAGTTTCTCCATTCATTTAAATCGTAGGCTCTGTGTCTGGCCCATGACCTCGCAGGGCGCTCTGTAGCCGCGATCTCATTTCCCCGTGTGAGCTCGGGAAGTGGATTAGGGAGCGGGGCTCTGACAGCAGCAGATACCCCCCCACCCTGACACTGCATCCTCTCCCCATGCAGCAGCTAACCCCCTGGTGTGCTCCGCCACCCGCTTCCACTGCCGCAACGGGCGTTGTATCGATCGCAGTTTCCTATGCAACGGCCAGGACAACTGCCTAGACAACAGCGATGAGGAGGAATGCCACACCACGCCCGGTGCGTAGATGCATGCACACACACAAGCACATCCACAAATGTGTACTCACACATACACACACGTGCACACACACGGACGCACACAAGCACACTCACAAATATGTAAGGACACACGCACAGACACGCATGCACATGTATGCGCAGATGCAAACACACATGCCTGAGCACAGAACAGCACACACACACACACCTTGCACCTGTGATACACTTAGAGGAATGAATTTGTTGTTACATGTGATCCGTCGCTTTGAATGAATGCTGAATTCAGGTGGTGTGAGAGAAATATTTGAAACTTTAAACTGTTCGCTCTGGCTTTCCTGCAGCTCCGTGTTTTATGGCTGCTTCATACAGACACTGGCCTTACAGATACCTTGTTCCTGTCTGTCTGCGATAGTGTGCAGTACTGTAAGTCTTAGGCAGTCAAAGGGATTGTTTAAAACTACTTATCTGGGTAGTAAGGGTATATTTGCTCAGAGGAAAAAAAACACAATTTAACATTAAAACATATGCAAAAAAAAACTGTAACTGTAAAACTAACAGGAATTTCTTTTGTTGTCAAAAAAGTTATTGGTATCTTGCTGGATGGCTAGATGAACACCGCTTCAGTTCCCAAACCCCTCCTCAGGGGCACCTCAGCCATTCCATGTTTTTATTAAAGTTCACAACCAGCTGCCTTAATGAATTAACATAATATGTTAGATTACTCAACAAGATATTAGTCATTCGAGGCACATTAGTGGTCGAGTCTACGAAACTACGTTTGTGTATTGGTTTGTTTATGAAGATACTCTGATTACTTTAGCAGAGGTTCTGGAATGGCTAAGCTAACACACTTTGACCGGCGTAATATTGTTTTACACCAACAGGGAGACATTCAAACATTGTTTTTATTGACTAACTATTTGCACCGCGCTGCAAATTGCTGAGTAAGTATGAACCCTGAGCAGTAAGGCACTTGCATCCAAATGCAAACACCTTAACCCCAGTCCCTGTGCCACTGCAAACTTTCAGTGAAAATTTCAGCCCCTCCTTTGTCAGGGAGATCTTGGATGCAGCAAGTGCCTACCTCTCTCTGCTCGGTCCCACTCTGTTCTGGCCCAGCCTGGCCCTGTGCTAATGGCAGGCATGCTGTCGGGGGCTGATAAGAGGCACGAGCTCCGATAAGCTACCTGAGCCGCACCCTGCCTCTATCGCTCCTATGAGGGGCCCAAATCTCTGCTACGCTCCTGCAACAGCCCAGTGTTGTTGGAGACCCTCTGATAATTAACCCTCGCCACACCGTCAGCCCCTTGATGCCGAAGCTGGCGATTTCCGTGGGGTGATTAATTCAGCCCGTAGCACCTCGGGATGAACTGGGGGGGGGGGCTGTTTTATTCCTCCTTTACTTTCCTCTGGCTTGAGTGACCCTGACTTGACGTCTCCTGGTGGCTCCAGGCCAGTGAGTACACAGGACTTCAGCGGAGATGCTGAGGTTTGAAGGTGTAAAAGGACCCACTTCCTTTGTGCATTGAAGATGTGTCATTTGTCCTCTGATTAGTGACATCTGATGCTTTAGTTATAGATCAGTATCTAGGGTTAGTGAGTGAATGTGTGTGTGTGTGTGTGTTTTTTTTTGGGGGGGGTGTTGTATATATTACATCGTGGAGACCAAATGTCCACACAATGTGAAGAAAACCTGTTATTTTGATGTTGTGGGGACCATTTTTTTTGTGAATGTATTTTGTATTTTGTTAAAGCCGTCGTAGTTGGGATTAGGTCCATACAAATGAATGGCGAGTCCTCATAAAGACATGAATGACTGTGTGTGTGTATGTGTTTCTGTGTGTGTGTGACTGTCTTTCACGCTTCGTCAGGGGCGTGATGAGCATGCTGCAGCAAGAGACTCCAGTCACAGATGCCACCCTGCCATCAGTTATCCTCGACGTCACAGCACGGGTCTGGCAGCTAGGGCGGCGCTGGCGAGCGCGTCACCAACGGCAGTCCATCGCTTTACATGTTGGCTTGTTCAGAAGCAGCCGTGTTTCCTTCTGTGCCATCGCACACTTTTCTGGTCCCGAGGAGCCGGACATGCTTGCTGTGTAGACTGGAGCATAAGGAGACGCTACGGAGCCTCATCCATCATTGGCGGCCAGCTGGCCTGCAAGCATAAAAGCAGGCTTGTCCCCAAACTCGCCGGCCCACATTAGGATGGGCCGGCCTCCCCAGCAAATTCTTAATGGGCTCTGAAACGCCCTTGAAATTCTGCTGTTCTACAGCCCAGAACATTTTTTTCATGTGTCTGTGTGTTTGCGTGTGTGTCTCTGCGCAACGCATCTGCCTGCTGCGTGTGTTTGTGAGCCTTTGCTCCCTCCACTGGCATAGACCCGCCCCCCCAGCTTTCATCAAAGGGTTAAATAGGGCCATCCAAGCGTGTGGGCGGATGGGGTGAGCTGGTGTCGGCCCCCGTTCTTTAGCTTGTCACGCGCCCCCAAACTCTGAACTAGGCCCTGCTGTTCAGCTCACAGAATCACTCGCGCCTCCCCACCGGTGCGTAACCATGGCGATGGTGGCCAAGTGGCAACCTACTAGCCCAGCGACCCATGGTGGAATTTCAGCCAGGACAAAAGAGCCAGTGTTCCCAGGCCGCCCTCCTGCCCCCTGGAGAGACCTTGGCCGGCACTGGGGGTGAGATCACCACCAAGGCACTGAACACCTCACCTCCTGACATCTCAGAGGCCGCAGAGTATGGCACTTTCCCGCTCCGAGGCCTCCATCTCCTGCTAACTCCTTGTATCCATGGATGTGCTCTCCAGGAATGTGTACGCAGGCGTGGCCTTATGTCAGGTGGGTGGAGATTGGCTCACATCACTCTCCCTCTCTCTTCCTGTCACTCTCTCTCCGGTCTGTATATGGAGCCGTGTCACGCTGAAGCAGGGGCCACAGAGGGGTATAGATACCCTGGCAGATTCAAGGAGCCCAGCGCTATAGGGGCCCTTGAATTCAGAAATTTATAATTTAGGGGAATATGGTAAATTTTATCCCCCACCCGGCACCATATTTTATCGTCAAGGGGAGGCATTCCGTACTTCTTCAGAAAGTGGCAACCCTAGGCCCATGGTGACATTTTGCCGGAGGGGCCCGGAGTGTCTAGCTATACCCCTGCACAGAGGTGGCACCAGTGGTGATCCAGGCCTCCCCTGAACTTCCAGAGAACAGAGGATCCTTTTTTTCTGTTCGCCTTTGGCTGTCAGGACATGCATCATTTATTGTAGTGGCGCAGGCAGACGGTACAGAACAAGGCTGCAGCACTGCAGAGCAGAATATCTGCGGTACAGCAGCGTAGCCCCAGGAAACCTCTCCTTTCAGAGTTATACCTCTGCTGATGTCAGTCAGTCTGACGGAAAGACTGCGGGACGCCAGAAGCCTGGGGGAGCTGGGGAGGGCCGTGCCGGAATGCGGTGGAAGGCACAGGCTCTCTGGTGGTGAAGAGTGGTCATTGCAGGGTCCAGGCATGAAACGGCATCCACTCATTTGCGCAGCGATAAAGGCCGCGGCGCTTTAAGTGCCGCCACTCCTCGCTCCGCGGCTGACATAAGTAGCAGAGCATTTATCCAGCATCCAGTGAGCCTGTTTATCTCACTCCTCCATGTTTCATTTCTTAGGCATTCCTACATGAAGTAAGTAGAAAGAATTTTATTTTTAATACGGAACCAGCCGACCATACAGTGCTTAGTGCTTATCCAGTATGGTTTTTTTTTTCCCCTTTGGGGGGTGGGGGGGGGGTGTTGGAGCCAGTTTCAGGAAACTCATGGCAATTTTTAGGATGGGGTAGCAGTCTATCATAGGGCAAATTAGAGGTATGTTTTTGGTGTCTGAAAGGAAGACCATGCAAACTCTACCCATCCAGTGGGGCTAGGATGCCGCTCAGTCTAACGGGATGTCTTTGAACCCCAGGAGCTCCATAGGGTCCCCGAGAGGAACAGAACATGCGCAAACTGCCCGAGCAGAGCAGAGGTGTGCTTTATTACAGTCAGGCCGCAATAATATTTCTGTCTTGCTTCATTTACATTGATCATAATACCACAGCAGGGGTGGCAGGAGAAGGTCAGCTGCAAACGTGTGTTGAACCACTAAATTTATTGATGGTTTAGTGCTGACTGATAGTGTGGGCAGTTCTGCCCCAGAGTGAGGAATTTAATTTCGAGACCTGTGCTCTGGTGACACAGAGGGCATTGCAGGCCCACCAGGCGTGATCCTTTACCAGCATGCTACCTATGGGAGGAAGCGCGGGAGTGAAACCCCGTTGCGTGCCGGTGGAGCAGGACAGCCAGCGCAGTTTTAAATGGAGAAATGTTCTTTGTTGGTTTTATTTGCGGTCATTAGCCCACCAGCCAGGGGGAAAAACCAGCACAGGGATTAGAAAAACATGTGCAGGGAGGTGTCATCGTTGTTGTGTTCCAGGGCACAAAATGGAAAACAGACAGGAGGGTGGGGTGTCCAATGAAAAGTGAAGGCTGGGAAGAGGGAGGGGGGAGCTATCCAATGAAAAGTGAAGGCCGGGGGGTGGTGTCCAATGAAGAGTGAAGGCCGGGGGTAGGGAGGGGTGAGGTGTCCAATGAAAAGTGAAGACTGGGGGGAAGGAAGGGGGAGGGTGTCCAAATAAAAAGTGAAGGGTAGAAAGAGGGATGGGTGAGGTGTCCAATGAAAAGTAAAGACTGGGGGGAGGTGAGGAGGAGCAAAGCTAATGAAGGAAGTGAAGAGCAGCCAAACCCCAACACCATCACTGATCCTATTTCTGTTGTCTTACTTCTAACCTTTCCTCTGCTCTGTGCCCATTGGCCCACTGTGCCGCATCCCAGAATACCCAACCTGCCTGGAGCTCGGCCATGGAACCGTGCTGCCAGCCCAGTAGTCGTGCCGCAGTGACCTCTTACTGCCGTTTCCACACGCCCTCCCCAAGGAGCCCGCATAGCACTTTGCTCCGAGACATGATGCGTAAGCCGCTTGAAGTGGTAATTCCAGACAGCTCCCACAGAGACTTTATTTTTACCCGTCTCTCCCTGTCTGCCTCCCTTTCCCCTCCTCTGATGCTCTGTTGGATTTCCGCCTCCAGAAGCATGGCACAGCCATGTCTTCCTTCTCCGCTCCCGCTTCCCTGACCTTCCCGCAAGGCTCTCTCTCTTGGCCTCATTCCGCTTCTGTTTTCGTCGAGCCCGTCACCCTCCAGCTCCCATTGGCCAGACCGGGCTCCCCATGCGGAAAGCATGTTGGCTGCAGGTTTCACACGCAAGTGACACACCAAGAGGAGAAGAACAAGGTTGACCATCTGTAGCTGACACAACTTTGGTCCGCAAAGCTCATCGAACTTCATGAAAAGCGCCAACAGCCGAATGGGCTAACAGCCTGCGAACTGGCCTGATCCTGGTGGACGTTAGCAACCCTCTAGCTGTGAATGAGGGACCCATAAAGCAGTTTGATAGCCGCTTCAATAAATCTGTCAGTTGTCCCTGTGCTAAATTAATGTCTAATTTCAATCCATGTATCCGGACCTGTAGCAGTGAGCATGTGTTGGTTGCCATAAACATTCTCAGACCAGCTTCTCACCACCCACTACTGTCCAAGCGGGTGGTGAGAAGGTGCCATGGTCAGCATGGCGTCCGCAGTTCACTTGAAGGGGCAGCTCACCCAAAAATAAAAAAGAACATGATTCAAATATGCTGTAGGACTGTCTGTCCACCCAGATTGTTGTGGTGAGAGTTGCCTAGTTTTGGAGCTATATGCTATAGAAATGTCTGGCTTCCCTTGAAACAGGAGTGAATGACAAAAATTCGACAGCAGTGCCTCTTACCAGAAATCCTGACCCCGGTTACTCAAGATAATCCATAGACTTTGTAGTGAGCAGTTCAATGTAGCAACTATTTTCTTTCTGCTGAACTCCACATACCAACTGTATCCCTGTACAGCACTTAGTGCCGATGCTTAGAGAGTAGGTGTCTTCTTTAATGTGACTTTCAATTACTCTGCTGCCCCCCTAAACTGTCTCCTTACACCCCCTCCTATTGCTAATCTTCCCCCATCAATGCAGTCAAGGAACTGGGCTCTGAAACCAAAACATCTCCTCAAAGACCATGCTTGAGGCGCACAGATTCTCTGTGGCATCTTTGAGACGACGCTCCTGGGTCAATTAAGCAGGCTATTTGTGTTGAGGCTCATTATGGGATGTTTCTGAGTATGCCCCCCTGACTCACAGAGGCTGCATTGTTCTGAGATGCCCTAGGCATAAGGTGGTTAAAGTGTCGTCTCCTTTGCGGAGAGAGTTTGTGTTCCATGCTGGTATGAGGAAAGCCGTTTTGAAAGGGGCCAGCGGAGGAGAGGAGGTTGGGATCTTGGGGTGTCAACCACTCTACTAGGTAGGACCTCATTCATGCCTGCTCTCTTTCAAGAGAAGCAACGGGGGGTTAAATTAAGGGCAGGTTCCGCGGGAAATTTTATGGGCGCATTGGGCCCAGCGCCCAACCCCCCCCCCCCCCCCCCCCACGCTTCACTGTTCAACAGAGCAGCCCAGAGAAGGGGCTGATTATCTCAGAGCAACTCTGAGAAGGGGCTGATTATCTCTTCAAGTTACATACCATCCTCCTCTTTTTCAAGTTACAGAATATAATGATCTCGCTTTGCTAGGGAAACGCCCCCGAACGCCAGTCACCAGTCGCCACGCCATCTTTAGTGTTTCCCTTGTGCTGGAGACACTATTCCTCATCTATTAAGAAGGACTTTCAGACAATTTATTACAAAGGAAACAATGAGAAATTAATATCACCAAAACTGTCAAACGGTTCTTCTGATGTGGCTGGTTGGAAGGCTCACAGACCTGCTAGTACTCCAAGGCCTGGGGGGTTGGGTTGGGAGGGGGGCACTAACATGTCTGTGGTAGGTTTTTTATTACTGTTGTAGTCCAATTATAAATCTTTATGGCAGTGCTTTGTAGCAAGAATGTAATGTGTTTTCTGAAAAAGGCTCCTGGCGAATTGATGATAATTGTAATGGCGATTTAAGCTTAATTAGTCATGTGGAAGCGGTTCAGCAAGGAGTGGGTGTTTGTTCTGCCAGTAACAGTCTACGCTGTACTGCAATGCTTGATTTAACTCACTAACTCACCCCACCTGCAAGCCAGGTAGGTAGCCTGCTCTAAACTGGAGTCCACGTTTTAAATCCTGCCTCTGAGTGGAAGCCTTGGTCTCCTCCAGGTTTGTTGTCTGGCCCAAATTTTACTCTTTTTTTTTTTTGTTTTTTTTTTTTTTTTGCTCTCAGCATGCACACGGATGTTAATCCCCCAGTACTTCCTCTGTCACCCACGGACACCCACCTAAAGGCCAGAATATGTTGACCTACCCCCTCGACTCCCCCCAGTTGCCACAGCAACCGCTCCCCCCTGATTGCATGTCGGGTGATTTTCTCATCTTCAAAGCTGCGACACAGTCCTCAATTGAACTATGACGCTG
>JABFDZ020000036.1:253708-266890 GCA_019775955.2 Pollimyrus isidori | reverse complement strand
CCCCCCCCCCCCCCCCCCCCCCCCCCCCCCCCCCCCCCCCCCCCCCCCCCCCCCCCCCCCCCCGCGCCGGCGAACAGCAGAGATGGAGTAGGGCTGGCCTGACGCCCTGACCCCCCTGGCGGAGTGCTGCCTTTGGCTTTAGTCACCCTCCACAGGACGCCGACCTGATCGGGATGACAGTGAGTCAACAGGTTAGTGGTTGGTGGAGAACAGCAGGGAAGGGGAAGCTGATTACGCGATTCCCCACGGCCATCACAGTGTATCACAGATCCGGCAGGGTTTAGCAGAGTGGGGTGTGGGGGGCACCTGGGCAGCAGGTCGCCATGGCACCCCGAGCTCCACCCCCCCGCTCCCCATGGCCATTCAGTTTACAGAGCCTGGCACTGAAACGGAAAGAGTTCAGAACTGTGATTTTGCCATTGTTTGGGAAACTCAGTTTTATAAAAAATCTGCGAATGCAATCAGAAAACTAAAAATGCCAAAAGTCTGATATTTTGTTTGGTCACTTACGGTTAAGGTTAAGGCTGGGTAGGGTTGTCATTGTAGGTATTAGGGTCTTTCTCATAGAAATGAATGGACAGTCCCCACAAAGACATGAATATATGTGAGTGTGTATGTGTGGGGGGCTGGAGAGCCCTTATCTGCGTGTGCTACGCTGAACATGTAGAGCCGAATCACGCTGGATGGGATCGGAGCCACTTGAAATCCTGCAGGGTTATAAAATATCCTGCTGTTTAAAGGAGCAGCACAGGCCTGTGATCTGCACCAGGGCAGTGATGTGGCGTGGAACCAGAAACAGACAGAGAGAAACGGAGACAGAGCGCAGGATTTCCACGTGAGGGGTGACGACGCTCCGCCAGCGCTGTCTCGCTCCTGCTTACTAGCCCTGCGCTGTTTTAAAGATGGCCATCCTCAGCCATCCGATGCTGTTATGGGACCTGTGCAGCAGGCAGAGTTGCATTCCACTGAGATCAGCCCCATGGCGGGTGAGTGGGCGCGGTATTTACCCTCCCCTTGTCCCATTGCCCTGCCAGGGCCGTCTCTTAATTAGGCTCTGTGGCCACAGGGGCGACTATTCAGAGGGGCTCTTTCATTGGCTTGCCGGGCGGGGGAAGGAGGGGCATGGCCTGCTGCTGGCCCCGGTCATGGGGTCAGGTTCACAACAGGTTGCCATGGATACAGCACTCCCTGTTGGGTTTCTGCGTGCCCTGACACAAGGCGCCACCCCCCACCCAAGACAAAAGGATACACCATATGGGCATAAAAAGGCAGTGGCCCCAGCTGCCCCCCACCCCTGGCTTCCGGGGGGGCAGAAGGACACGAATCTCGCAAGGATCCTGGGCCCCCAGAGGATGGTGAAGCCATCTTTGTTAAACGTGTGCTTCCTGTGGGGGGGATGTTTTTCAGTGACCTGGGATTGTGGTGGTGGGGGTTAACAAGGGCATCCCTCTATCCTCACAGCGGCTGCACCTGGGTAGTCATGTCATTCTCACGGTCGCACACTGTCCTTCTGTACATGCAGGTGACAGTGCAGAAGAGCTAGACTGTCACCTGACGGGACTGAGCTCTTACCACCACCCCCCCTTCATTTTCCAGAGGCTCCCAGGCAGGACTTTGTGACACTGGACTACCGACTGCGTTACTACCCCAGCATCACGTACGCCGTCATCGGCAGTGCTGTCATCTTCGTCCTGGTGGTGGCGCTGTTGGCCCTGGTGCTGCACCACCAACGGAAGCGCAGTATGCTGATCCCGCGGCCCGGGAGCCACCAGCAGCCGCTGCTCTTGTCCCGCCTCGTCATTCTGGACCGGACCCACGCCCCAGGCTTGTCGCCCTCCTCCGGCATGTTCAGCAGCCGCCCCAGCCTCCACCTGCTCTCCAGCGCCCTCTACCCTGCGGGGCACCCCATGGACTCCCCGCCCTCCTACTCCCAGGCCGTGCTGGACGTCAGGTACACCGCCACTCCTCTCTTTAGCCTGACTCAGTTCCTTATAACCCCCCCACACCTTCCCTGGCTATACTGAACATTTAAAGCTTTTGCAAAAAGGATAACCCCAGTCAAGTTATTAGCAGAGGAATTAAGTGCCTTTTTTGGCTGCGATTTCATACTCGTTCCCAGAGTCTAATGAAAGAGAAATAAGGAGCTTCCTTCACTTTTCTTAATCCTATCAGGACATTTTCCATTAGGCAGGGTTTTTTTTCTAGAATATTCTAAAACCCCCCAATCTACCTCTTCTCGCTACCTGCAGCCGCCCCCCCTGGTTTGATCTCCCACCTCCGCCCTACCACCCTGACGGGGAGGCTCCGCCCCAGAGGGACCTTCCCCCGTACGAGGCTCGATCAGACCCACCCGAGTCCATCCATCCAGAGAGGACCCCCGCCAGCCCCAGGGAGCAGTCGGATCAGCTGTAATCCGGTGTGCTCTTGCCTGTGCATGAACACCAGGTCCAACTGGGCCAGTCAGCATGGAGCTCCGGTTGGAGGTCCTGCTCCTTCTGTTGGAGGATTCTATGGAGAAAACCATCACCCCTGCTTCTCTGCATGTATGGAAATGCTCTTTCCCCCAGCGGGGGACGGGTAAAGCCGCCACGCCTCGCTGACGTTGGCGCACACCCATGAAGGATGCTCCTCCATACGAGCCCCAGCAACATGTACTCCAGAGATTCGCTTGGTAGGGTGATGTGCCACTAACACCCTGCTCCAGCAGAGGGCACTCTAGCACACTTTCAGTGTATAAGCTCAACATGTAACTCTTCTTTATGGACTGGAATGTATGTTTTCAGTATGATTTCAGATATATTTACTAGTTTTTCACTAGTATTTTTACCAATGTTTTCACTGCTCACAATATGACAATATGTTGTGTAAAAAATGTAATGTCTGTATATGTATATATATATATATATTTATATATATATATATATATTTATATATATATGTATATATATGTATATATATATATATATATATATATATATATATTCTCTTATGTATATATGGTGATTCTATATGTTGATGTAAGTAACACGGAATCTGAAGGTATTTAAAAAAGGGTTTATGACTCCATATAGTAAAATATGGTAAAATACTCGGGAGCTTGGTGTGGCCCCAGAAACTTGCCTGTTAGTTTCCCACTGGCCTGCAAGGCAACAGTGCCTCCTAGTGGTATTGGATGGAAATAGTGCCACAGGGAGACGTGTGATGATGTCCATGATGCCTCCTGACACTTTCTGCTTCTGCATTTGCTGTTCTCATGCTCCTTGTGTCAGGGCCCCGCATTCTCCTTCCGTGAGCTACAGGATGGGGGTTTCTACCCACTTTATACTGGAATATAAGCTTGTAGGAGCTGTTTGCCAAGGATGGCATGGGGAGGGGGGGTAGAGACATATCCTATCTCACCACTCCTCTTGTGCGTCGTACCATCACCACGGTGAGTGCGTACCGGGCCTGCCATCCGTGCCCCGTGTGCTGTCTTCATCATGCTCCTACCCTACACTCTGTGACGTCAGTTTTCTTGGGCATGTGCATACCTGTAGCACTTGTAAACTTCAGAATGTTTCCTTTTCCTGCGTAAATCCCAGCCAAAGCACAGTAGAGGGACTCCTGGTTTCTTCCAAACATCCTGATCTGAAGCAGCTTGCGTGGCCAACAGATATCGGACTGAGCTCCCTCCCTCAGCCTGCCCTCCCGCTGCTCCTCTCGCCGCTCGGGATTCTGACACCTCTGGATCTCTGGGACTTAATGATCACAGTCAAAGACTTTCAAAGATGACATTCCAGACCTCTAGTTTACATACCAAGCACAGCTGTGTAAAAAAAACCGAAATATCAATATAGTTTTAATGAGCTTCAGCAATCTTCTTTTTCATGATTGAGTTCTAGGAAGGCCAGAAGAATGACGCTTTATATATGAAGCAGATTCACAAGGGCTTGACACCACCACCACCACCACAACGGTTAATTTTTTTTCAGCTGTAGACACACACAAAGCTGTGGACAGGAAACTCCCCCCTTTGTCCCAGCCCTGGAGGTATGACACAGTAGCACTGCTCACTGAGTCACCCTAATAGTAGCAGTTAACATGCAAAGCTGAATTACACTGAGTCTGTTACAAGAGGATTTCAAACCGTTAGGTAACAATAGTTTGTTATCGAGTTTCTGCAACTGAACTAAACCAGCCCTGGCCTGATATCAGTTAAAAATAAGTCGTTGGGGCCACGTTATTAGTTAAATGATTACACTACATTGGTAAGTGATGTCAGGCCAGCGTTGCCACTGTGAGGGCTTTTCCGATTGGCCGAGCTCAGCAGGTCCGTAGCCGCGAGGGCTTTTCCGATTGGCCAAGCTCAGCAGGTCCGTAGCCGCGAGGGCTTTTCCAATTGGCCGAGCTCAGCAGGGCAGTAGGTGAGTCCAGACCTGAGTCAGAAAGCAGCTGGCTGGTTACAATAAGAGGAATATATCCCTCAAAGAGCAATATGTGACAGACACACTGCTCCACATTACATTCTGTTCGTGCTTTGATTTATCTAGCTTTCTACATGCTCTACTGTTCTCCTTGGCCTGTGGAAGCCAATATGTTTGTGAATAATAACGCTTTCCCTTCTCCGTCCTGCCTGGCTTTCTCACCACCTTGAGCGCGTGTGAGCAAGGTGGCATAGACAGACTCAACGGCTCAAACACAATGGTTCCTCTCAGGTCAGTTACAGATTGTCTTGTCTCTTAAAAGTAGAATCAGAAATATCTTTATTGGGAAAATATACTAAATGTATTGAGGGATTTGCCTTCTGAGTGCTCTGGTACAATGTTAAACATGCAAGATAATTTATGTATGTATACAAGAAAATTTTACACATGCTTTTAGAGATGTGGGTTTCCTACCTGTCTGAAACCAGGGGCACCCAAATTAATCTAACCCCCCCCGCACCCCCAATCATATCTGTAATCATATAACTAAGAAATGAGGATGAAGATATTTTTTCATGAACTAGATAATGATGCTAACATTAATGTGGGCCCCCTGCCTTGCCTTACAAACACAGTTCGCATGGCATTGTGGGTATTTTTGCAGTAACATGCTTGGCTGACCTCCTCCTTCCCTTGAGCCTGTGCCCAAGGACAAACACACCACAGTGAGGCTAAAGTAAATGCCAGAGTTTCTTGTTTTTAAATTTTAATTATTCTTCTGTTTTGAAAAGGCCCCATTTCCTTGCAAGTTAATTATAGCAGAAATCCCAGTCCCACAAAGATGTGTTCTGAGCATCAGAGTAAATATCACACACCATCTGTCATTCGCTGAGTTTGAAGAAATCGGTGAGTTTTTAAACTGGAATGTCTGTCTTTTCTAGAGCTGTGTTCTAAACCAGACTGTTTTTCTATGCCTGAAAATTCTATGGCTGTCTGATGTCCAGAGACCAATTTTATCTGAAACGTATGTTAATGTTTACACGTGTGTTGCATTGTAGGAGGTGAAAAGAAAAACATGCTTGCAAAGCACAAAATAAAAACACGAAAAATATGTTGGTGAGTAATGGTAGTCTGTAACAGAAGCTCATAATGTAAATAGCAGGTGTCACATTAAGCACTCAAGAATCTGTTCATTTGGCAGACAGTTTTGTGAAGCCTTATCAGAAAGCACAGGTATGGAGAACACATACAGCTCTGGGGGAAAAAAAAGAGACCACTCTGTATTTTTTTTTTATCTGCATTTTTAAATCTTGGCTTGATCCTGGTTCTGCTGGCCAAAGGCTACACTGTGGGAAAGGCTGCTTCCAGGTTTCTAAGACGGCAATACTCAAGAACAAGGTGAAGTAACAGACACTGGGAACGGCCAGAAACCAGCCAGGTAGAGGGCAGAAGCGACTTGCTAATGGCAAAGATAATCATCTACTTATCCAACAGTGCCTCATAAATCGGAGGATGACCTCAAGTGACCTTCAAAAAGAATGAGAAACATTAAGTGGTGTGAAATGCACTGCTAGGAGAGTTTCTATCAGGCTGCTAGAAGCAGGACTGAAGTCCCATAAAGCAAGGAAGAGGCCCTTCATTAATGAGAAGCAGGGAAGAGCCAGGCTGCAGTTTGCATAACAATGTATATTTTATAAAAGTACCCATAAATTGAGAAATATTTTGTTTTTGCTGTGGTCTCAATTTTTTCAGAGCTTTGTATGTGCGTGTGATGGTTATTTAAATTACGTTTACATCCAATAATTGAAAAGTTGCGGACAACTTGGCAAGGCAGAACTTGAGTCTGCAATACCGATAATTTCCACCAGTCGGCCGTTTTAAATAGCTCATTTAGAGATATGAACAAAGCTATCTGTAGATTGCATATAATCTGCTGTCCTCTTTGGCTTATAATGTGCATTTGTTGACTGTATTATTTGTTGTATTAACTTTATTAAATAAATGAGGTGTTGTATATTTAATTTTTTGCGTGTATATGTGTATTTTAAAGTTAAATGATCTCAGTAACATTCAATAAAAATCAAGGAAAAAATATTTGATTTTGATGTAGTCATTTGAAATCAAGTAACCAAACAGATATGTACCAGTCTTTTAAAAATTCATATACAAGAATTTTCCATTGTGATCAATAAAAGTTATTATACCTTATTTTACACTTTACTGACATATAAATTTTTGTCCCTAACCAGTCCTTATGGGCATCACAATAGTACAAGACATTAATAATATGATAAAATTTGTTTGTTTGTTGTTTTTAGGGAAGTTAATAGATTTGAAAATGTGTCATGGTGCAAGTAGGTTTGCTCATACAAGGATGTGAACTGACCAGTTCTGCTCCATGATTCTGAGTTAACATGGTAGTGAGTGGCTCAGTGGGCTAAGCATCTGTGCTCATGAGCAGAAGGTTAATGGTTCAAGCCCTGGCCCTGGTGGAATGATCACTTGTCTGCGGGCCAACCCCCAACTCTGGTGGTGCTGTGTGTTGTCTGACTGCTAAACTAAGGGGAGTATGATGGGATTTATAGGGGAAAGGAAAGCACTCCAGTACAGCTATGTAAGTACAAGCTTAAATTCTGCTCCGTGATTCTTACTCAGTGGGTCCTGGAGCACACAATTTTCTAATTTATTTGCATCAGAACAGCTACCCTGGAATACACTGCTTCTCCTCGCCCATCTTGCACACATGCAGCAGAGCTGGGGATTTTAGGCCTTATTAAAGGGTGCACAGACACCTGCACCAGGACTTAAACCAGCAACCTTCTGCTCACGAGGACAGAGACTGGCCCACTGAGCCATTCACATGTTAAGCTGGGATCCTAGAGAAGGATTGGTCAGTCAGTCCGAAAAAAATGAGTTTGAGCCACATTTAACAAACATGCTACTTTGGCAAAACTACATGTATGTTGGAATGATTCTCTTCACTGACCCCATTTTACTCTCCAAAGCATGGAGGTCTCAATGCATGGAGGCGAGGCCTTGAATCATCAACCTTCTGCTTAGACACTTAGTTCAGCCGCTCACAACTCTGAATTTAACTTTTGGCTCTGGTGCAGATAAAGGCCAGAACAGATCCAGTTTACAGATTTCTAGCGATTTCTGAACAACATTTTGCCCAGATGCGGTTCAGACTCATCTTGCTATGTGAGGCAATCGCCCCTCAGATTCTTAGTGCATCAGCTGCACATTTGGTCAGTGACTGATCATACGCATGATCAGGCGAATGTGTGCTGGATCTGCAGAGTGAATACAGACCAACTGTAAGCATTTAGAACTCTGGACACTCTAGTGCAGACTCTCCCCCCTGAATGTCACTAGCACCCAGATTTAAGGAGATGCAGGCAGATCTGGCTCAGAAACAGCTGCTATGTGTGGTGGCAAGAAAAACACCCTACTAGGTAGTAACTTTAGGAGAAACTGGGGGAGCTCAGGCTCCTAGATCCAGTAAAGGAAGTCCAAATAATGGGCAGAAATGAGCAGGGAAAAGCAAAGCAAATCGCTACCTCAAATGTTGCGGTTCTGCCGATTGCACACTAGGTGTCAGTGTTTCCTCACTGCACAGAAATTCATACTATGTAACAGGGAATTTTCCTCCCCTTACTCACAACAATTAGTCATTCTGTGTTTATACACAGATTTGCTGCCACGTCATGCATACTAAATTAGTACATGCTCATTGTATTTGGCAGCAAAACAGGAGACCTCCCCGTTGACACTAAGCCAATTAGCGGTGTTTTGACTCACAAATCTTAGGACCAACAAAAACTCCCAAGTCTGGCCAGTCCTGCAGCTGCATAGTTGCAGCCTAACGTGTGACGGGGTGGGAATCTAAAAGCTGGGGTTTTGAAACTTTTTTGACCCATGGACTTTCTATCCCCCCCCCCACACACACACACAAATAGTCTACAAATATACAAATAAAAATGAGGAGAAACCTTAGCACTGGTGATGTGGGGGCCTGATGATCTGTAATCCGCCTATTCTTGATGACATACTTGTAGGCAGACTTCGTCTCATCATCTTTTGTTGTTTCGGTGGGTGCGCATGGAGAATCTGTCCTCACTGCAACACTTAGTAGCTCAGCGTAAACACACAACTCAAAGCATCTGAAGGAAGTGTGATTGATATCCCACCCAAAACTAGACCAGAACCAAACCTCTGCTTGTGACTGGCGTCAATCAACTGATCCTCCTCTTAGGCTTGACCCCTCTGGTACTGAAAGGTACTAGAATCGATTTTCCATCACAGTTCCAAGTACTCACAGTACTCAGGAGGTCTTCCAGGGGGCAGAAGACTTTTATTGTAGCGTTAAGCATCTCACTCAGCTTGGAAACTTCATTCTTTCAATGCCAAAGTCTCCCGGTGGCTTGCAGCTTCCTTACATGCACTAGCAACACGCTCTGATTACCGGTCATCCCTCGGACGGTCAGTGTAAAATGCAACATTTGCATTTATCTTGCAGGCACATCTAAGCAAAGCAACACTGAATTGACAAAGCAATTAGGAACTAATTAGGAGATGGTCCAATTGAAGTTAAAGGCTTTGCCATTTCAGCCTAACAATGAAATCACTCTGTCAGCGAAGGTCTTAAACTGGTCACAGGCACAGAGTCATAACCCGCATGGCTGCATACCACCCCCACATTTACCGCGGTATATCACCACTTTGCGTCGTCCTCAAGCATCTTGAAGGTCTTCTCTTCCGGTGTGCTTCCAGGCAGTGTATTTCAGAAAAGGAATCCCTTCACGCATGGAGCTATTCTGAAGGTGACAAACAGACACCAGCGGCTGAGCCTCCTGAGGAATCTGTGTGTCCTTCCCCACCTGAACTGCAAACCCATCAGGCACTTTGGGTTTCTCAGTTATCTTGTGGCGTCACGTCCACCAGCAGCTCCGCCATTAGTTGTGCTGATGTGCCAAGCGACAGAGGCGGCCACATTCTCTGCCCGTCACTGTTTCACAGCTGCCACTGAAATGCGTTCCTCTGTTATCGTGCAACTTTTCCTGTTTTGCTCAAGTCTAAGTGGAATCTTATATGAGGTTTTAAGAGCCTTTGAAGTCCTTCTCTTTCAAACCCTTTTTACATCCACCGTAATTCCTGAGCACACTTATTAGGTTCAGCTTTCAGATGGCTGTGATGTCTCTTTATAGGTCACACGAGATTTCGCAGCTTCCTGCTTGTTGGATAGACAGGCTGAACACATCTCTCCACGTGCTACTTATCAGGATTCATATTTCACAAACAGCTCCATCCTGGGTTGTTCGATGCCTTGTGCCCATAGCCTTATGGGATATGCTGCAGACCCCATGTGACCCTCAACAGGACATGCGGGTACAGAAAATGAATGAATGGGTGAATGAATGAATAATGAATGAATAAATCAATAAATATTTCACATGAATTTATTTATCATGGTCTTTTCTTGATTTTCCTCTCATTTCAGTTGTCAGTTTCCTTCCTTCTTTGGACATGAATGGTTCTTATGCACCATTAACAGGTCATTTCTTAATCAGGAACTGGTCCATTTTGACTTATGAGCTAACTTACAACTACTGTGAATTGAAGGCGTCAGCTCAAAGGACTGTCTTGTGCATTTTAGGTACTCCAACAAATGTGCAATCTACGTGTAATGTACAATTATCTTGGTATTAATTGCCTGTGCTTTCCAGTATTTAACTAGGCTAATTGTTCACTTTTGATTGTAAGATATGCAAGACATTACCAACACAAATAATGCAACAACAGATGATGATCATAGGGATTTTTTTCTTTACAAAAGACTGAACAAATATAACATGTTATTCCCCTCAATTACGATCACAAACACAAATCGGTCTCTGTTCATGGACATTTATTTGCATACCCAGTCTGTTGAGCATGCCATGAGAAGTAGATTAAATAAGGCACATAAATGATAAAATAAATCAGTAAGAATACAGGAATTTTCATAGAAAATAACAATTGATGGTTATCTCACAAATACAGCTCGCGCACGCCATACGGTTGCAGGTTACGACCCACTACTGTAGCATTAGCCGTTAGCTAGACGGCCGACATCTGCAATAACTATAAGTACAGTGTAAAATGGACGGAAGCTCTCATACCTCACTGGCCACGTTAACTCAAGGGGAGTTAAAGAGGGGAGACGTCATGCTTACACCATGTCAAATAACTCTCCATGAACATTACTACTGCACACTTAAAACATTTTCCTCAGCTATACAATAAGTACGAACTCAACGACAGAAAGAAGAAAAGTGCAACCAATAATACTGGCCCGACTCCAACCTAACACAGGATTATTTGTTCCGATATGGAAATATTAGACAGGTCCTTACAGACATATGATCTTAACTATAATTATGTTAATCAAATAAAGTACGGTATTCTTCATTCGATTCAATTGTTCTTGTATTTTGTAATTTAAGTTAAATAAACTTAAAACAGCATATCTGATTCTAATGGCAGTTACACAACAGATTTATAAAGAAGTGGATAAATTCCACTCTTAACATCATTTGGATTACAACAGTAATCTTTCACAGACCCCTGGAAATACCTTCACGGGCCCCCAGGGGGTTGTTGGCCCCTGGTTGAAAAGCACTGTTTAAAAAGACTGAATTTTCATTTTCTCATCATGGGGCTAATTTTCCCATGTGGCTCTTCTGGACTGCTAGGAAATATCAAGTAAAAGAATCTGATAAAATCAGTGCAACTTGTGGGTCCAGCTTGTTTTACAGACTATTAGCTGCAGGCACAGTGCTGACATCTATCAACACCGAAAAAAAATTAAATCGATGTTTCGATTACTCCAAATTGATCTGCGAACACTGACATGACAGCAGCAGTCACATGGTTCATATCAGCTGACTTGAGGCAAGCGAGTGGCATTTGAATGACTGTTCTGCTTGTTTCTGTCCACATCACGGATCATCCCCTACTAACAGAGAGCAGCAGATGTGGCTCCTTTTGTGCCTGTAGGTTTATTTATTAATCTTTGAATGATGAGTCTGTATATGGGATGTAGGGCATCTCACAAATCCAATGGTATCCAATATGGCAGCAGTACTGAAAAAAAACAAGACCCCTGATATCTCTATAGTCTGCGAGTTGGCACACACCGTGGTAGAAGGTCCGCAGTCCTACTGTGTCACACCCGAAGCAAGAGACATGACGTCATCATCTCAGTGTCATGAGGAGGGGTTTGGGGTTAACCCAGGCCACGTAGTCCCTGTCTCTTGAGATGCTTAATCTGTTGATCTAAGCAGTCTTTATGCACAGCAGCTGTGAGAGAATAGCGCTTATTTAGGAGAGTAGAAGCAGGACCAAGGAGGGGTATTCAAGTAGCCAGGCTCAGAGGAACTCCACCCTCCTGCATTCCGGAAATGAGAAAATGCATTGAGCCGTCCACGGAGCCTAGGGGCCACCCTATGCCTCTCCTGGGGGTCCGTGGATGGAGATCACGCGCAGGAAGTGGTGGATAAGTGCCTGCTATTGGCCAAAGTACCCCTTCCACCACAGAGAAGGTTCCCGTTCTTCTGGAGAGCAGTGGAATTAAGGGCCTCTTTCGACAGTTTCTATCCCTGGGTCCGTAATCCGTCACTGAAAGGGACTCTCGCTTGGGACGATAATCTGACAAGCAGGCTGACACACAAAGAGCAGAGGCACACACACACACGCGCACACACACATGCACGCACGCATGCACACACACGCACACACACGCACACACACGCGTGCATGTTCACCTGCGGATGGGGCCCCAGTCAGCCGCAGATAAGATGCAGTGTGTTTTCACATGTAAATGCCGTGTGAAGGCGGTTCTGGGCTGCACTGTGGGCCTCAGCGGAGCTCCGTGGCGACCCGCAAAGCACGGATGTTATCAGACCAAGCGTAGGCCCCTGGAGGGGGAGGCTAGGGGTGGGGAGGACTGGGAGAATGGACCAGCTGGTGGAGTCACGTGCAAGGGCCACTGAATAAACGACGCGGTGGGAAAGCCCACGATGGTGAGAAGCCATTGACCAGTGAGGGCACACTAACACACACAGGGGAACTGGCAGGGAAAAGGCACTGTGGCAGCCATGTCTATCAGATAATAAAAGAACAAACCACTGTGGATAAAATGCTTGTTTTGGTGTGTCCAGCATTTCCCAGTGATGCTCTGTGTGTGAGCAGATTTGTGATTTGCTATTTTATTTTCCTTATTTGTTAAATTCTGTTCTGATGTCATTCAGTTTTTGAAACCCGGTAAAGAGGGGCTGGTGCCAAATGTCACCCAGTCACTTTCTCGCACCCTATTGTCTTACTCAAGTGTTCCAAGGCTTTCTCCATCTGGTGCCTGTCCAACCCACAGAAGGAGAAGTCACATGTGAGGAATTCCCACACCCCCCTCAACAACATATCTCCAGACTGGGGCTTTGAGGAGAAACTCTCTGACCTGGGGCCATTGTGAACTGTGACTGGGGCCTTCTTAGCTGGGACCCAGATACTGTGAGCTCTGAGCTGAGGCCCTGACACTATGAGCTCTGAGCTGAGGCCCTGACACTGTGTGCTCTGAGCTGAGCCCCTAATACTGTGTGTTCTGAGCTGGGGCCCTGACACTATAAGCTCTGAGCTGAGGCCCTGACACTGTGCGCTCTGAATTGAGCCCCTAATACTGTGAGCTCTGAGCTGGGACCCTGATGCTGTGAGCTGGGGCCCTGACACTATGAGCTCTGAGCTG
>JABFDZ020000036.1:219562-235723 GCA_019775955.2 Pollimyrus isidori | reverse complement strand
CTTCCTCCCTGCCCCCTCCCTTACCCCACAAACCTTCCAAGCTCCCGTCCCACACTAAAGGATGGACTTCTTCATTTGGAGTGTGAGACAATGGGGCATGTCGCCTTTGTCCTGCTGACATCCTGCTGCTCCACAATATGGCCAGTCAGGGATCAATGGAACAGCACAATGGCTGATTAGGCAAAGGGCCCTCGTGGCCTGTTGGAGCCCAGGCAGAGTGGACAGCTTCCAGACTGCGTGGTGTCTAGGCCGCACTGGGAAAAGAGGAGGAAATGTAAAGCCGCGTAGCGAGGGGTGGGGGGCTGTCTCTCGGGGGGGGGAGTTTGTCTTAGAGCTGAACTTGGTTTCCCCATCGCAGGGAATGCGGCCGTGCAAACAGAGCCGCTTCTTCAGACATATTGGACTGGCACAGACAGGGCCACCCCAGGAGTCCCCCATGATCTCCCTTTTCTTTCACGGGGCCCCACCGTGGCTCTGCCAGTGGCAGCGTTACCTCCAAGCGGGCCAGAGCAGGCCAATCGTCCACATCCATCTCCTGGCGACAAGTCAGCTATTACTGAGGACCGATTAATCACTCAGTCACCCTTCACACGCGGGGGTCGGGGCCTCGGAACACGGAGTCACAAAAGCCACGGCCGTGCGATAACTCTGGGATTTTCATCAAGAGCTTTTAATTAAAGGCCGCACTGTTTAGGAACGCGACCCTTCCCAATATCACACTGCCGTTCGTCTTATAAACAGCCGTCGACATGTAACCCGCATCAGTCTCTTTGGTTAAGAAAATTTTATGATTATTGCAAGGAAATTCAAACAACAAATGAGTAAGAGACAAATCTTGGTGAAACTGAAATCAAGCATTCCACCTTATCCAAAGCTGTAATAAAAAACAGGCACATACTTTCAGATTTGCTGTATAAAGTAGCTGGCTAGAAGCTCTTACAATCAAACATTTTTCATAATGGCTGTTCTGAACGTGATTGTGTCATTAGGGAGAATTATAATTCATTTGGAAAAGTAATTAAATTGTATCTGTGACGGAATCAGTAGGTAGTTATTTGCAGCTGATTTGGAATCATGTAGTGGTATTTTAGAACGGTATTCCATTCATGACTTGGAATCAGGTAGTGAAATTCTAGAGTCAATTCCAAGCATGATTTGAAGTCATGCATCACTGTTCTAGAACTATGTTCCACACATACAGTAATATGGAGTCATGCATTGGCATCCTATAATGACATTCCATGCATGAATTTGGAATCATGCATGAGTGTTCTAGAACCATATTCTATGCAAAATTTGGAATTATGCAGTGATATTCTAGAAGGACATTCCATGCATGATTTTGGAGTCACGCAGTGGTATTCTGGAATCATGTTCCATGCATAATTTGGTAAGCAGGGTTTCCGTGATTTCTGAACATGTAGATGAATCTGTGGTGTCATTCTTGTGTCCTTTTTGTGGGGGTGTGTTGTGTGGGGGGCTGCATGACAGGTGGCTCACATGTCAGCACTGCGATGCTTCTCCCCAGCCTTGTTGTGGCAGGATGTGATTCCCCAGCACAGTGAAAGGGTGCGAGTGGCTGAGGCCAGCCCTATTGTGTGACTGATTAGGGCATGAATGGAGCGAGAGAAAGAGGGGCTGGCGATGGGAGAGGCCCTGGGGCTGACCCAAGGAGGAGGAGGGGAGAAGGGGCTAATGTGACACAGGTTGGGGCTAGGGCAGCATGGGTATGTGAGCGTTCCGGAGTGCTGGCCCGATGGAAAACCCCTCCCCCTGAGCCAGCAGCCAGGAGCCATCTGTCGGGACCCCAAGGAAGCTAGAAGCAGAGCAGAAATGCACAGCGGCACCACTGACACCAGCTCACGCCTGATACTGACGTGTGCGACCCAGCGGCACACCTGAAACACACCTACAAATGAATAGACAAATATTAGGATACCTGGAACTTTTACGACAGCCCATTCTAAATTCATAGGCATTAATATGGAGCTGGTCCCGCCTTTGCAGCTATATCAGCTTCCGCTCTTCTGTGAAGGCTTTGCACAAGACTTTGGAGGGTGTCTGTAGGAATTTCTATTCATTCACCCGGAAGAGCATTTGTGAGGTCAGACACTGATGTTGGATGCAAAGGCCTGGCTCACAATTTCAGTTCTAATTTATCCCAAAGGTTTCATGAGGTTGAGGTTAGGGTTTTCTGCAGGCCAGTAAAGTCCTTCCACATCAAACTCACCGAACCCTGTGTTTATGGACCTTGTTTTGTGCACTGGGACACAGTAATACTGGAACAGAGTTGCCTTCATTAGAACTAAGGGGCTGAGCCCAGTCCCTGAGAAACACCCCCATACCATTATCCCACCTCCACTACACTTTGCAGTCAGTCAGGTAACGTTCTCCTGGCATCTACCAAACTCAGACTTGGTCAGAATCCGGCCAGAATCCATAAGACTGCCAGACAGACAAGCATGATATATAGCAGTGAAGAAATCTCACAAACTTACTTATTGCAAAGGTGGCATCCTGTGACAGTATCATGCTTGAATTCACCGAGCTCTTCAGAATGACCCATTCTTTCACAAATGTTTATAAACCTGACAGCATGGCAAGGTGATTCATTTTATACAGTATATTTGGTAGTGGGTCTGAATGAAACACCTGAATTCAATAATTAAGAGGTGTGTCCCAATACTTTTGTGCATATAGTGTATAAATGGTCCACTAGAATTCCAAACCATTATATTGAAAAACAGAATAAGAACAGCAGAAATCATGTAATGGAAAAATCATGTGAAGATGTTACTTTTGCTCCTTTGTAGAGTCAGGGCATTTGACAAACTGCCACGTAAAAATTCTCAGCAAATCCCAAATTTGGAGGACTCGGTCTCCACCTGTTGGCCAGTATATCTGTGGCAGGTCATCATCGGATCACCTAATTGGGGAATACGAAAAAAGAGGATTAACATCCCACATACTACATAGTGCTCATCCTACATGTGTTCTTAACCTTACAGGCAGTTGTGGCTCCCCTACCATCCTCTTTCCATCTTCCTGTACAGGTATCCGTTTCTGGGGAGTTTCCCTTTCATTCCCAGGAAAAATCAAACACATGCTGGAAACATTTCAAAGTCCGCACTCGGGGAATACCGAACGCCTAGGGTAAACTTTGAAAAAAACAAGATAAAATGAACTGAGATAGGGCTGACCTGTGCCGTTTTGGTGATGTCTGACTGAAAGTGAGTTCTGGGGCAAAATGCTTTACATAAATTGTTATCAGCAGCTAAAATAAGGGCGTGGACACTGGCAGCTAACTGTTTAAAGGTTTAATCGGCACAGTATCTCTGTTGCCACGCCAAAACCACCATCCCATCGGTTCATGCGGAAAGATGGTTATGGAGACTGTAGATGAAGCACCTGCCATCAGCTCATATGTATTTTGGGCTCAGAGAGGTGGGGAAAAGCCAATCCAGCAGCATCCTGTTGAAGCTGCCAACCTTGACACACCGTCATCTGCACCGCTCCATTATGGGAAAGTTCAGTTCTGGCTCTGAAATATATTGAGACGGGCTGTATTTTACCATCTCTGTGATCCCCCATTTCTGCTAAAACTCCTGCTTCTGAGTAAACAGGCAGCACACAGGAACCAAGCACCAGAGAAACAGATCAAGACTCTTTTTGCCTCAGAGTTCACAGCAAATCGGTGTCAGAATACAGCTGCAGCCTGGAAGGTATGAGGGACCCCAAGTACACAATTTCCTTTCTCTTGCACAGAGCCGGTCAATCCTATTGGCGACAAAAGCGGCCTATGAATAGTATTGCATTTGCATCATTGGTTATTTAATTTCAGTGGGGGTGGGGGGGGTCCAGTACTGCTTTTGCTTGATTGGTTATTTCATTTTTGTGTGTAATTTTATATTTAGATTGATCCCCGCTTGGCAATGCGGGAGATGGACACCTCTACTGTGCACTGACATTGAGGTTTTAAGCACAGCCCTGTTCTGTGCACCAAGGTCCCTATGCTGAGCATAGTCCTTAACCCTGAGCGCTGAGGCCCCCATTTTAAGCACAGCCCTGAACAGTGTGCACCAAAGTGATTTGCTGAGCACGGCTCTTAATCATGTGCACCGAAGCCCCCGTTTTAAGCACAGCCCTGAACCCTGTGCACCAAGGCCCTGTGCTGAGAACAGCCCTACTTCCTGTACTGTGAAGCCCCACAGCTCCTGGACTCGCTCTCTGGCTTCAGGAAGAAGCTTTCTCTCTGTCAGGAGGCCACCGGCAGTGTGAGCTCAGGCAGAGCGCTGGGATCGGCCGTTGTGTGAGCGATCTTTATCTGCAGCAACAGCATGGCAAACACAAACATATAGCGCAGTAACCAGAGTGCAAAGGGTGAGGCTTTGCGGGGGGGTGGGGGCACATGGGAGACTGCACTGACAGGACAGGCACTGGGGGAGCTGCTGATTCAAAGCCGAGGCAGCTGCATGAATCTAACAGTGACTGACGCCCGGCCCTGTTCGCCTGCACACTCTCCCAGCCCCCCGGCCCAGATTCCTTGTGTTCCAGCTAACTCCTGTTATACTCTCCAGTTCAGCTAACTCCGCTACTTCCCTTCCCCCTTTCATTATATAATTTTATTATTTTATGTAGTGCAGGACCCCTATAGAGTGCTGGGCCCCCTGTCTGGGTATCCGTGCCCCGCTAACACCCACGAAAACACCTCCATTGTCATCTCACCTTCCTCTATCACTGAATAGGTGTATAGTCTGGAATCTTACACTTACATACTCAGTTTCAAATGTGGGGTCACAGATCCCTTGGGGAGAGTCTACCCACTATAAACACACCCACCGGCCAGTCAAGAAGGGCTACCTGCGATAATCATTCTTTAATGTACTTCCTCAAGAGCAGCTTGTATTGTCGGGGCTGGCTTTAAAACTGTCGTCACCCCCCGCCTAAAAGTCTGAAATTCATTATGCTTCAAGCAGCATACAATTATAGTACAAGGAGCAGGGGTGCTCAAAATTTACACTTTATTATCTGGCAGTCATATTTCCCATGTGAGTGCCTCAACTGAGTTTAATTTGGCAGGGCCACAGGGGTCTCGGTGCTGGCCAGGCCTGCTGTCCATCCCACAGGGTGCCCACGAGGGGATGTCTATCCGTGCAGCACAGAATGGGTCCACTGCCACCTGCTTCCCCCTGAGCCTGAGGGAAGAGGACAGAGCAACATTGCACCCCCGCCAACCCATCAGCCACAGAAACCCCGACACCCCACCTGGCAGCCAGGGACGCGACACAAAATGCCAACTTTACAGCCGGAGCCTAAGGAAGCCCAAAATTACAAGTCAGCATATGACAGCTGGGTTAATGAAGGCACAGAGGGCAGTAGAGAGTATAACGGTGAAGGAGGTCGACACACATTCCAAGACAGTAAGATACTCAATTACTGTGTAAAACAGGCAGCTGTATAATTTAGCAGTAAAATTATGATAAAACGCATCCCGATGAAGGTGGACACGACACCAGTCTGTCATAGGACACATGCAAATACACCCACATGTTATCAGTTAGTTTGGAAATGGTGCGGTTCACCTCATCGCTGGTCTTGGGTCTGTGAGATGAAAGAGAGGGGAGAGAGGGGAGCAGCAATGGGACTGTCGAGCCAGGGGCTGTAAGGTGCCAGCCCTGCCCACCGAGCCCCCATGCTTATAAAGGAGTTACCTAAACAAACAGTCTTAAATGCTACACTGCGTGTGTGAATCTGCGTGACAGGGCTCCCTGCCTGCTGCCTGCACAAGCTGCCCATTTGCATCTTTCTCCTGCATTATTGACAGTTCCATGACTTGCATTTTTTTCCACGTACTTGCAAATGGTAGCGTGTTTATATAAAAACTGCTTCAGGTTACCAGGACTAAAGCTCTGCATTTTTTAATTCACAATAAACTTTTTTTTTTGCCTCTCTCTCTCCTTAGATCAGCGTGCCCCAGGATCCCATGAAGCTCATCCTCAGATAATGAAAATTCCCTTAAATGACCCCCCCCCCCCAATTAATGGCATGTATTTTGAATGTCCCGGTTGGATGTGTGTATTCATTGTGCCAGCTCCATCGGTGTGGGGGGGGGATAATGCTAACCCCCCCCCCCCCTCACTACAACCCAATGCGAGTGGCTCCTCTATTGCGTAAACTGCACAATGAGTCGGCAGGCAGTTAACCGTCAGTTTGATTCTTGTGTCAAATGCAAACAAACCCAGAGACAGGTGCCCCCCCAGCGACGTGTCTCTGCTAGATGGGGGGGGGGGGGGGGGGGGGGTGTGAGGAGTCAGTGTGTTCCCCTGTTATTCAGCGAGATCCCACCCCCCAGCCACCCCCATAGCCTGATCCTACCACTATAGCTGTAGATATACCAATGGGTTGCCAAATTGTCAATATGTTTACTATGGGGAATTGTGGCTCAAGGTTTGCTCTGTCTTAGAGCGCAAATGCTTACTGTGCTCTGTAACACAAAAATAAGCCTTTCTATTGGCTATAGCAATATTCCCTGGACAGTCCACATTTTTGCTTGCTCTCTGCTCTCAGCTCGCCTGTACCAGGTATTCGATGTTCCTGATTGGCTGGGAGCTGGGAGGGAGCAAAAACGTGGACTGCCAGGGTTCCCCGAGGACTGGGTTGGGAAACACTGGGCTAATGTACCCTAAGGGACGGCCTCGTCATGATTTACCTTCTGACTTTCTTTGCCTGCCAACATTTATCTGCCTGCTTAACACAGCTATGAATGTTCTCTCTATCTGTTTATACTCACTCACATTTTTTGAACATTTTTTCCTTAATCAAAAAAGTATATGGATTGTTTATTTCTGTTAGCAGCGACTAACCTTGCAAAATATTTGAGTTCAGGTAGGTTAATTTTTTTTTAAGTGCTTGTTAAATTAAGCGATTTTCAAATTACATAATTGGCACAGCCCTGTGCTGAAGGGTGCAGCAGTTGAGGAAGATGGATGGAAGGACGGGTGATAAAGTAGAATACGAGCAAGAAATAAGTGAGAAATTCCATCACTAGAAGGGAACTGGAATCATAATGTATGCTGTCAAACTTCTGCACGACAGAATTCCTTTACCCACCCTCTACTTATTACTCGCACCTCTGGGCTAATTTGCCGGTCGGACAACTTACTTGCACTCGCTGGAAGCCTTCCAGGGACAGCCAGGGGCTCAGCAAGTGACAGATGCAAGCAGACAGATGCTTTGGGCGCAGGGCGGCTGCCGGCACTCAGGTTCACGCGGAGGTGAGCCTGTCCATCGGACATGTCTTCCCTCTTATCTGTGCCGGACAAAACCAGTTGCGCAGAAAGTGCTCTCAGCTTTGCAGACTGTTTAATCAGGTGTGTGACAGATCTAGTAAACAGTAGCCCTGTTTTCAGGTAGCTACTGCCATACAGGTCAGTCACCCTGCCGAGACCCCCGAAAGGAGGCGACACCTCCTGATTCAAGCTGGACCTTGGGTCTCTCTTACATTTCTGCCCAATCATCTGTCATTTCTGCCCAATCTGAGCCTACCGTCTGCCAGGAAAAGCTTGTCACTTGTGGCTTTTCTGGTACTCTGTTCCCCTCCCGTTTCAGCCCACAGTGGGACTGTCACCTCTGTGCCCTGAATACATTCTTGCAAGCTGGAATCTACAATGCAAGCCATCAGTCACCAGAAGCCCATTCCCAATGTTCTCTGTGCTGTCACGCCCATCGGCCATTGTCACGCCGGCTGTCACATCACTGGCAGCAAAAGACACATCTGATTCAGCCCCGAATGACTGTGAACTTTGCTCATGGTGGGACAGGGCACAGCCGTCCCATCTCTCGCTCATCATGTTCTGTCGGCACGGTGGTGGAGGTGGCAGGAGAGCACATCCACCTTATGGCAAATAGGGAAGTGTGTCGAATGGCCAGGAGGTACCCTGCAGGTGTCTGTGAGGAACTGGTCTGAATCAGTTGGGAGAACAGGTTCTTATTTCCTCATGTTCTCGTTTCTGGAATCACACACATCAAATCTGTGAGCGACAAAGAAGTCTTTTAGGCAAGAAGGGTCTGGAAATATCCCCTTCCGCCTTTGAGGGTGAGGTTGATTTATGACTGAATTCTCTGGAATCTAGGGAGGGTCAGACCTTAAAGTTCCTTCTTTTTCATGCCACCCTTGACCCCCCTTGACCTTATTCAGTGGTCCAACCGCTGTCCTGAGCGTAAGATTGAAAGGTCCCGCTTCCTAGCCACTCCTCAGTCTCTGCAAGCGTGACAGGGGGTGCCGTCCTCTCAGCCTGCCCAGCTGTGCTGCTCTGCTTTAGGGACGGGGAAGTGGGAGAAACCAAGGCACACACAGCCATGCAGGACTGAAAACAACAAGAAAACTATGGTAATCCCCTTGGGCAAAGATTTTATTCCCAGCTGGGGGGGGGGGCTAAAACTGTTCCCTAGGGGGTCTGCAGCACTCCCTCTGCAGCTCCATATGAGCTCAGCCTCATCTTTTTTGTGCCCCCCCCCCCACCACCACCACCTGAATAATGTCCGATTGTCCGATTCCCAATGCACGAGTACCAGGCCATTCTGTGACCTGTGCAGGGGGATTCCGGGATTCCCTGGAGTGGCTGCCGTGTTCATTCTGATTCTTTTGGCTCATTCTTACACAGCTGCCTTTAATCTTCGAAGGACACAGGTACCCTTAGCTCTTCAGAGCCAATCAGAACCGGGCAGGCGGAAGCCAATATCAGGTCGATATATACTGTTAGTCACCCATCTACCCATCCTTCCACCACAGGACAGGGGGGCGGGAAACCGTGTCTGACGGCACAAGGCAGAGTTGAATCTGAATGAGGTGCCTGTTCGTCACAGCTAGCATTAGCCAATACATACAAATGATAAAAGTAAATAAAACAGGTTGAAACAAAGTTTTACCAAATAAAAAATAATAGGTCATAAACCACTCAGGATTACTCAGGTTTTGCGTGTATTTGGGAACTGTTGCCCCTGACAACAGGCGTGTAGCTCAGCTATATACATAACCTGCACGGATCTGCCCTGCCACCCCAGCCTCAACCCTGCGGTCTGCGGAGAAGAGTCAAAAGACCAAAGTTTGCTGCCTAGCTTGCAATTAACAGAGCTGTCAGGACACATGGTGGTGGGATTTAAGATCATAGTTGATGGTCACGTGGCCTCCCTGCAGGCCGCAGTATCCGTCCCACCCAGGTTGAGCGCCCAAGCACGTTTAAGGTTCCAGTCGAGATATTACAACTGGCAAGGGATTGACTTGAGATTGTAACATGAAGGTAGCCCTACTCTGTATCCTCCGTCAAGCATGGTGGGCTTCAGTCCTCAGTCCTGTAACTGATACCAGCTGCACACCCACCGAAACACACGTACACCACATCAAGCAGGGGCACCCAGTAATGCTGGGCACCCCTCCCCTACGCCTTTCCCGTGGCCCCGCTGCACACCAAGGAATGCAATAAGCGGACCTCCTAGTTATTCAGCACTGTCCCCCTAACACAAACCAGCAAAGAGGGAGGGGGGCAACACAGATACCACAAGCCCTGGCCATGCCCATCACCAGCCGAGGAACATGACCCAACGTGCCCGCCTGCCGTGGCTCTTGCCACGCTGAAGCCGTTAGCTCCCGCGTGATGGAGGGGCGTGGCCTCAGCAAGTCGCTGCTCACATGCGTGACCTGCTCTGACGTGCCGGGTCTTTGCTGCCATGCCGCTGCTCTTCCTGGTGGCTGAGAGGCCGCATGTCTCAGGTAGCCGCGTTCCCCAGTCACAGAGTCAGATCCTGAAATCATAAATCGCCTTTTGAAACAGGGCAAACATAAAATAGAAGAGACTAAATAAGACACAAGCAAAAGTCAATGGTCCGCCACTGAATTCTTCATATTGAGAGATATAACAGCATAAGAAATGTATTCCACGTGTAGCTGAATTTTTGCTACATTTTCAATGAAGAAAGGTGTGTGTTTGCTGACTGTCCATCTGACATAGACGTGCTTCTCACAGGCCTCTCTGCAGCTAGGCAGTTGTTCACCATTATGCAAGGTCTGTTGATAGAAGACCGTCAGTGGAATCAGTTTAATGTCCCATTTCCTGGATGGACATGTTTTGCAGACGCATGTAGCCACTTGTGAACCAGAAAAACTCTCAGGCCATTAATGCTGCAGTAAAAATTTTGATACATCCCTGTCTCAACAGACAGGTTCCACAAGGAAACCGCAAAATATCATTAACCTCAGGGACTTTCCACAAGGTCAAATACAACATGATTTCCATTAAGATTAGAAGCTTGCTTTAATATGCACCAATATGTCTCCCCTGGGGATGCTGTCGGAGTCCTTCCAGACTAAAGTGACCGGATTTTACTGCCTGTTCAAGATTTATCAACAACAATAATTGTGTGAATAACCGCACCTAAGAAGAAGAACTCACGTTGATGACTTCCACTCCCTCTTTGCACCCACACTCTCAACAAACTTATTCACTGCTTAGTACAACCATGTAATACTTATTTAAGACACCCTGCTATGTCTTCCCTGTTCAGACAAGTCGGACAGTACAGTTTTTATTAGGTTTATATGCCAGTACTCTAGCTAGATGTACTCTGCTGTTTCCCTGGAATTCCCACAGCAGCTAAACAGGGAAAGTAGAAAAAAACATGTGTCACAATCAGCTGCATGTACATCCAGAATAACTCAATCACACTGGGAGCACCTTCCATGACTGAAAGACTTGAGAGCATCAGTGGAATAAAGATGGTTGGAATAGGGTGACAAGATCTGCGAACACACTCATGGCAATGTTCCAGTTGCCTGCCCACCTTATGTGTGATTCGATGCAAAGAGAACAATGTAAACCATCCTGAGATTCAGATGAGTTCTTTCATTCTTTCCATTCGTTCTCAATGCAGCGAGTGGGAAAGCCAAGCATGATATCAGGGAGGTAATGAACAGGAGCTGAATCCGCTCAATAAATCACGGTAAATATGGAGCAAAAGCCTCCATCTTAATTTACTCTGACAATGTTGATCAGCATGTAATCCATGTATGTCAAGTTGACACTTATACGTTAAAGTCAAAAAGTGTGAATTCCACCGGCCTCAGTAAAATTTTTAGGTTAACGGATCTGCCCTGCTGGAGTAGAGATGGACGGAGATAAGTTAGGGGCTGTCCAGGTGTGGTCCAGACCACATGCAGTAAAGGATCTGCAACATTTTCTTAGCTTTTCTAACTTCTATCGTTGGTTTATTAAGGGTTTTAGCTTTATAGCCTCTCCTTTGAAAAACCTACTTCGGACTTGGGGGACTTGGGAGGAAGAATCACCTTAAGGACCTGTTCTGCTCTACCCCGGTTCTGCACCAGCCTACCTCATCAGCCTGCCTCTTCTTGTAGAGCTCTTGTCCCAGAGATACTACCTATCAGGTAAGATCCACCAGTGTGGTTTCACTCCCAGAAACTCTCTTCTGCAGAACAGAATTACAATATATGAAAACGCAACTCCTGGCCATCAAGGTTGCCCTGGAAGAGTGGAGACAATAGCTGGAGGGAGTCTATTTCCCATTTCAGGTACTAAAGAACCATTGAAATTTTGAGTAGCTCCGGGAGGCCAAGTAGCCCAAGGCCCATCATGCCCGACCGGCCCTGTTCTTCACCTGGTTCTATTTTCACATAAAGTTTGTTCCAGTGACCAAGAACATGGAAGCTGCTGCCTTGTCCCACCAGTATGACGCCCCTTGAACACCAAAGGACCAGTGTCCATACTGCCTCCGTCTTGTTTTGCAGGCCCCATCACCTGGGACTTGGAGGAAAAGCTGAAGGTGCTAAACCAACGCCAGCCCCCACCAGCAGACTGTCCATATAGAATGCATGTAGCTTTGCCACTCAGAAAGCTCCACTAGCTCCAGCATCCGGACATCCTTAGATGGCTGCCACTGTGCACCTTGTCTCCTGACACTACTGGAGTCCTGTCCCATCAACCCCTCCTGCTGGCTTCCGCCAGCCTCTCCCAGTACATTCCTATCCCTGGTCTCACATAGCAATGGATTTCATTACTGAACTGCCCTCATCTCAAGGTAATACTACTATTCCGACAGTTGAAGATGTCTAGGCTGATATCGCTGCCTAAACTCCCATCTGCTATGGAACTAGCTGACCTGCTGTTTACCTGGGCGTTCTGGTATTATGGAGTTCTGGAAGACATAGTATCTGATATGTCCCCAGTTCATGGCCAGGATGTTTCGCGTCCTGTGTTCCCGTCTCTGAGTCTGTCCTCAGTTTACTTCACCCAGATGAATGGTCTCGTGGAAAGAACTAAGCAGGAGGTGGGAAAGAAGCTGTGCATGTTGTGTGTCTCTCAATCCACAGAGGGGTCCCATTACCTGTCCTAGACTGAGTATGCCTGAAACTCACTACTCCAGCCGTACACTAACCTTTCTCCATTCCAGTGTGTGCTAGGCAATCAGCCTTTTCTTTTTCTATGTGATTCTCCTCCTTTCCATGGGATTCCCCACCCTCAGTGGAGGACTGGTACCACCGCAGTCGACGGGTATGGATACTGGCCACCACCATCTCCAGCGACCAGGTGGAAACTCCACCTGCCAGATGTAAGTTTGGACCCAGGTTCATCAGTCCATTGAGAATTCTCCACAGGATCGCTAATTCCAGCTGCCCCAGATCTATCATATCTGCCATCCTTTCATGTCTCCCTCCTTAATCTCATATATTACAACTTAGTGCACCCCCCTACTGTCCGATCTGGACCTCCAGCTCCCATTCTCCGCGAGGATTGGAAGGTATTGGCCGTCAGGGCCCTCCTGGACTCCAGGTGATGCTGATGCTGACTACAATACCTGGAAGACTAGGAGAGATCCAGCTCAAAAAAGCAAGCCTTGTACTGACCATATTAACACCTGTCTTTTGTCTAGCATTGCTCCACCACGCTTGGTCTGCCAGTCCTTCCTTCTTCTCCAGCCCCTTCCTGCCCTCCCTCTCCTCCATTGTTTCTCTAGTAGCCTCCCAGTGTTTCCTATCGGTGTTATTGGATGGATCTCTCCATCACCTGGACTTTCGGACCCTGTTACCTCGGTGACAACTCCCTAGTTTACCCTGGTCTCAAAATAAAGCTCAGCCTTGCAAGTGACTCCCCTGACTGGTGTGTTCTCTACAGCATTAGTTGGTAGTGATGATGCTGGTAATAGAGGTGTTGGTCATTATTGTGATGATATCAGTGGTGATGCTGGTAATAGAGGTGTTACTGCTTATATTGGTGATGGTGGTGGTCTTGCTACAAAGTTTATAGCCCATCCCCTTTGACCTCTGACTTGCCAAGCTTGGGCAAGGCAGGTTCAGCACTACTGAAATATTTCTCACACATTCATCTTCACATTCAGTTAAGGACCTGTTCATTCTTACTCCCCATAATCAAAAATGATAATAATCATAATGGTATCATGGTAATATCAGATACACCAGCATTCAGTGATTATGCATCCATTATGCCATGAGCTTTTGTCCACTATTTTCTTAATAAACAGTCAAACAACCCCAACAACATACAGGGCTCCCAATGTGGCTAAATCTCCTTAGACAACCATCCTGTGCCACTTCTAGCCGGTCCCCTGGAGCAGAGATGGCGGGCATCCTCTGTCCCATCTCCACACGACAGTCCTGGAGCTCCTAAAACCACAAAATCAAACTGCAGCAAAGTCAAAAAAAGAGCACAAAATCTGTGGTTAAAAAGAACATTTTAGGACGTCTTTCACAGAATAGAGGAATTAAAACTCTGGCACAAAGGCCTATTAGTGTTGGACATGAGCATTAGCATAACAGTAGACTTATCCCTGAGCTTCCACAACGGCGCGGCCCTGAATCACAAAAAATGCTCCTTTAAACATAAGAGCTTTAACAGGCAGCATGGAATGGCTGAGATCCATGAGAGAAGTATGCAAACCAGGGTCTTTCACCCTAAGTGAGCCAGCATCGCGCGGAGGAGAGGGGCCACATGACAGGCGAGTGGCCCGTTGGACCCTAGGAAAAAAAAGAGGGGGGTGGATAGGGGCACATTTACAACACATTTATCCCGCTGCCTCCTGCGTTAAAGACTGCTGCCGTGTCGCTTTGACATTTGGCAAGTATGGGGTCCAACTCCATAGCCGCAGGCTGGCTTTGCCCAGAAACGCAGCTCCCAGTGAAACCGGGAACTATGAGATGCCATTACAAAGGGGGGGGGACTCAGCATTCAGCTCTTGCGGCCCCCCAAAGACAGAGCTGCACCTATGCACAGGCTCACAGTCTCTGGCGCCACTCTGCACCCTCCCGCCATTAACACATTAAAATGTTCTTCCCAAAACATAAATAAACGTCATGAGCAAACTGCTTACCAGTCACCCTTTCCCTTCAGTCGCAGTGCGTATCAGCATGAAGCGCCTCTCAAGGGATATTCAGCCCATATAGACTAACAATCACTTTCTTAATAATCTGCTTTATTCCTTTTGTTAATCCGTGTTAATAATTTGATTAAAACGAAAGGTTCATCACTGCAGTATCAGTATTGAGCATATAATAAACCTGCAGGACTAATTCAGTGTATGGACACCCTTCATTTGAATATTAATAGTTAAGGGGATCAAAGTATTTAAAATGCCTTGGAAGTGAAAATACAGTGATTACTTTTTTTTTCTGGGGATCCTTACAGTTAAATCTTCCCCAGGAGGCTGGCTTGCTTGCAGCGACATTCAGTTCAGAGGGACTTTTGCCATCCATAGATTATGCAGAAACTTTTACGGTATTTCATAAAGCATTAACCGGGATTGTCAGTTTGTTGTCTGGTTGACATTTGCGAGACATTTCTTAAAAACAATGGGTAAACCTTTACTTAAAGCAGTCATCATAAAGCATAATGCATTATAATGCATTCATAAAGTATTATAAACATGGCTATAACCATTTACAGGCAAAAAAAGGCATAACACATTATACCCATGTTTATTATGCATTATGAATGCTCTTTGAAGCTCTCATCTATAATGCACTATTAATACCTTCAAAATGCATTATGATGGTAAGTATCACCCATTATAATGCATTATAGATGAGCGCCTCAAAGAGTATTTATGATGCATAATAAACATGGTTATAATGTTATACCTTTTCAGAAATAGTTATAGCTGTGATTATAATACTTTATGAATTTATTATAATACATTAATTAAAGTATCTATAATTCATTATATGTGAGTACTCTAAGTAAACTGTAACCAAACAATGTAACACAACTTTTATTTTTTTTTTATTTTAGATGAATTTATACTGACCTAGTCCTGGTTTTGAAAGTACCACTCCCAGTGGCCATTCACAGGGGGTCAAACAAAGGGGATACTCAAGCTACCTGAATCCGTACCACTGATAATCTATCTGATAATCTAACCTCTCTAAATAGCCAGATCTGCCAATGCGTCTAGAGTGTTCACGGCAACTAAAATAAAAGCGGGATGACCATCAAACAGGTCATTTTTTTCCCTCTCGTGATCATTGCTCGAAAATGCCAGACGCCCTATATCATAAGTGCATTCTGCATACGTGAACTAATTATTTTAAAGAGTCCTAACCTGTAGTTTTCAATGAACTGACACCCCAAGGTTATTTAGAAGCCACTGTCAAAATGGATTCAAAACAAACCATAAAAGAAGCCCACGGAAACAGTCTAAAGAGAAACATTTGCAAAGACCCCCCAGCTAACTGCTCCTCTCTGGACTACCCTGTGCCCCCCCAAAAAAGGCCCCATGGCAGAGATCAGTTCAAATGGAAGGGAGGATCCTCATGTGTAAAACAAGCTGAAGAACACTTCACGGTGAGTTTAGGTCTCAATAAAGAGCGCTGGGCCGAACAGCGGCCGGAGACACAGAGCGTGCGTGCGCACACACACGCACACGCGCGCGCACACACACACACACACACATACACACACACACACGCACACATACACACACATACACACTTACACACACACACAGACACACGCACACACATACACACACACACTTAGACATACATGCACACACACACACGCACTTAGACATACACGCACACACACACATACACACACACACACTTAGACATACATGCACGCACACACATACACACACACA
>JABFDZ020000036.1:204552-216686 GCA_019775955.2 Pollimyrus isidori | reverse complement strand
TAATTAACGATTAATGTTCGGTTAACGAACGGCGGTTGTCGGTTAAGAAAATTAACCGAAATGAGCATCCCTAGTCTAAATATAAGAGAATTATACTTGCTTCTTATTACTGTATACTTGATTTCTATTTCTTTGCAGTGTAGGCAAGTTCAATTCAAATATCATAAGCTACACTACCAAATACATACCCCCCACCAGACCTAACAGAATTGTCAATGTAATAGTTTACCTTGAAATTATACTTTCGTTTTTATTCTTCCATAACAATTTATGTCCGTATCCAAATAAAATCCCATTTCAATTTTAGATCCCATTGCTACATGAATCAGTTGACTACAAGTCTTACCCACTTTTGCCTTATACAAGTGTTTTGGTATTTGAAATATGTACTTACTAATCTTGTATATTATCGTCATGTACTTATATGAACTGGTAAATGTTACGTTTGGGGAGAATTCACCACGGTAATGTCCTGTTGAACACCCAGCACTAGAGCTTCCAAGAGTAGATTCTGGCAGCCCAAACTCTGTTTGATCTTGCATTTGGCAGATCATGACAGTGACTTCTTTAATATAATTTCCACAATACTGGGCTCTCCTCTGCCCTGCTGTATAGTGTTCACAGTTGAGCCGAGTTACAGGCCAATTCTTGGTTGTGTTTCAAGTCACCGGGTTGTTCATTAGAGAATGCTTGGGCACTTTCATCTTTTGGAGCTGGTTGTGGCTTGGACATTGTGACTATAAATAGTTCCAACACAGGAATGTAACATATTCCAGAGTTGCACCATACCTTTTCCCTGCATGAGTAATTAGACAGCCTTAGTCATTTACTGCAAGCCAGAAAATTACAAATATAATGAATTCTACAATTACCTTGGACTCCAATTTCACTTCAAAACTGATGCAAAGGCTAAATTGCATCGTGTCTTTATACATATGGATAAAAAGTACACTGGGGTAACTGGGATTAGTTCCCCTTTTTTGATGTTGGGTCACTTCACACTAAATTGTAAGCTGGTTTACCTTTCAGGGCCTCAAACAAGACTTGTCAAGGTAGCAGCATGTTCTTCACACGTGAAGAGGTCGAATACCAAAGACTGTGGTACCACTTGATGTCCCTTACAAAGGGTACGTAATACAGGACCTTACAAAAGGTACGTAATACTTGTTCCAAAGTAAAAGATGGCACCCGATGCAGTCTCTCAGCACAGAGGAAGCCTATGATATGTCGCCGTGAATGTGCTGTGTACTCTTGAGTGATGCAGCTGTGCCATGCAAATTCGGTGACTCCTGTCTGAGCTGGTGATGGAGTTTCAATGTCTGCCCCATATTAAGCCACAGACTTACAGTTTAAATAAAGTGGTGTCTAAGTCGCCCTCAGTGTGCATGTACATGCGTTTGTATATGCGCTTGCTCTGTGACAGACTAGTATCCCATTCTTGTTGTGTGCTGTGCTTCCTTGTGTTGGGCTACAGGTCTGCTGCTACCTCACAAGTGGATTTTAAAAGCCAGTGGATGGATGACTGTATAGATGCCAGAAGAAGCACTGAAAACTTACATTTGGTCACCTACTGAGGGCACTACTGAGAGTACTAAGAGAACTAGACAACACTGCTATATGTAAAGTTTGATAAAAAAAAAGGTAACGCTTCACATTAAGTGCACCTTCACGATGCATAACTTATGCATTCATAGAATATTCAATGCACCTTTATAATGCATTCATAGAACATTCAAAAGCAGCATGCAAGTACACCTTAACATCCTAATATCCCGTAACAGCTGCAACATACATTAATAACAATCATTACATGATTATTAAATTAAGTTTATTATAAATGTTTGTTATAAATGCACAGTGGTACCCCAGTCCTCAAACTCATTAGAGCTCAGATTTCTTAAAAGTCGAACCAACCAGTTCGAAAAGAAAATGCCTAGAACTCAATCTCCGAAGTCAAACCGTGAACGCCGATCTAACATAAGTTGTATATGCTGGAAAATGAGTCACACGGCATGTATCTCATTCGATCCGGAGTTCTGAACAGATTAAATTCAAGTTTTGAGGTACATTACCACTGTATATTACAGCTGTTAAGGGATGATAGGACGTTGAGGTATACATACATCATGTTTATGAATGTTTTATGAATACATTTTGAAGGTGTACTGAACGTTTTATGAACGCAATATAAAAGTGTTATGAAGGTGCAGGTTGTGGCATGCGCTGCGACAGAGAGACACGGATCCAGTTACTGTTTGTGGGTTGCTGCAGGCTTTACTGCTAGAGAACAAGCAAAGGTACAGGCAAGGGTTATCCAGAGACAGGGTCGTTGAATGGCCGCAAGGGTCTGAAGCCAGGGAATCCGGCTGACAGGTAAGCAAGGGACACGACCACACAGGGAGGGGAAGACGAGACGATCAGGGGTAGGCGAGGGAGTGGGTCAGGTATGGGAGCTGAGCTGGGGAAAGGAAAAAGGCAGGACAAAGGGTTAACACCAAACAGACAGGATCGGGTAAGGAAATCGGGTAGACAAGAGACAGAGAAGCGCTCGATATGGCTCAAACTCATTTGGCTCAATCATGGGCTATTTAGGGTGGGTTTCAGCCCCTCCAAAATAATCCCAAGTCCCCCATAAAAATATAGTAATTATCATAGTATTTCAAAATTATATATCCATACATGTCATGCAAGATATCACTAAGTGCGGGTACGGACTTAGGAAATAGAAGCAAGACTATTATTAAAAATAATGCTGTAAGTCTAGCTATCGTTACTTGATTAAAATTATGTATTGGCTGTTTAAGCTGCTATAGGTAGTGGCAGAGGGCCGGCATGGTGGTGCAGTGGTTGGCACTGTTGCTTCACACCTCGGGGACCTGGGTTTGAGTCTCCGCCTGGGTTACGTGTGTGGAGTGTGGATGTTCTCCCCGTGTCGTTGTGGAGTGTCCTCTGGGTACTCTGGTTTCCCCCCCTACAGTCAAAAGACATGCTGAGGCTGATTGGAGTTGCTAAATTGCCGGTAGGTGTGCATGTCTGTGTGGTTGGTGTGTGAATGTGCCCTGCAATGGACTGGCCCCCCATCCAGCGTTGTTCTCTGCCTCGTGCACGTTGCTTCCAGGATATGCTCCGGACCCCCCGCGACCCAGTAGGATAAACGGGCTGGAAAATGGGTGAAGGTAGAGGCAGGCGTTAGGACCCAGGCAGAAGCTACATGTCGCTGCTTGTTAGAGAGTTGCAACGTTCAACAGAAAGAAGGGGCCAGGCGATTTCATTGTCAAAGATTGTGATTAGGTGTCAATAGCTTAACTTTACTTACACTGTAAAAAAAATGTAATTTTACAGAAAATAAACATTTTTTTACAGTAGTTTCTCTTTTTTTAAAGCTGCCTGCAAAACTCTGTAAAATTACAGAAATTATCCCTGAATTAATCAACCAACCTTTATTTTACACATAACGCCAGTAATTACATGTATTTCACATTTTTAAAGGGAATAATACTGTTTCATTTATACTGTATGTTTCCGATTTTCTCAGATTATGTACAAATTCATGTAAAATCACAACATTTAATTGTAATTTAAAAAGTAATTCATAATTTAAAGATTTATGACTATACTAAAACATTTAGCGTTTTTCTTTGTAATTTTGCGGTAAATCCTATTAGTTTTACAATACTTTGACATTTAACTTCTAAGTCCATTGATTTTCAAAATTACTTTTAAAAAGATTATCCAGAATGAAATTGCACAGGTAAGGCAGTAACAGCCCCTCACATTTACGTAGACTAACAGTTCCATGTCTTACAAAATCATGAATTAGTAAATATAGAAGACTGATATACTCAGCATCCATGCATGTGTTAGTCCACTCACCCCACACAATCTTAAAAGATGAGACTACTTTTTTTTCTTTTCATATCTTTTGCATATTGTGGGTGTGTCTATGTAAAATGTATAGGTTTCTATTCTTTATATCCACTAAAGAGAGGTATTACATAATATTGGCAAAAAATTAGTTAGCTCTCACTTAACACTAGAATCCCTGAAAGCTCTGAAAAATTTCGGAGCCTCTGGTGGAGCCCCCACCCCAATCCTCAAACAAGCTGGCCACAGCCTCATTAGTGCCGATCAACACTTATTGTTTTGCAAATAAAGCGAGTTTCACGGTTTCAACCTCGGGTCAGCGTGGTCTGAGGAATCATGAAATACAGGTTGTAATATATCGTAATTTGAAATACAATTCAATCCCCATTTCTCGTGATTCGGCAATTGTGATTTCAGTTTCCCACCATCAGCCAAATATATTACGGCGCAAACAAAAAAGACGTACGCATGTGTGTACATATGTCTCCATATCACATTCATTCGGTTATATTTCTAGTTATAAATATAGATACCTGCGATGGGCTGGCCCCCCGTCCTGGGTTGTTCCCTGCCTCGTGCCCGTTTCTTCCGGGATAGGCTCCGGACCCCCCGCGACCCAGTGAGGATAAGCGGTTTGGAAAATGGATGGATGGAATATAGATACAGTTTGTCTGCAACAATCTGCGTCACCTTATTCAGTTGTAAACGGTGCAATAAAAAAGACTTTCGCGTGCGCGTGTTTGTTTCCGTACGCCATTCATTCGGTTATATGATAATAAATATCAATACAGTTTATGTCTGCAGCAATCTGTGAGGCCTTATTTGCTCCTTCTTGGCGCAGAGACAGCTACTCGAAAATGCTAATATAAAGTGCTAATAAAAAAACGTGTATGAAGATGCTTCAGCCTGAAGGGAGGCGGTTCCTCCAATTTATGTCACATGACACACTCATCACTACCTTGCAGGCCATAGTGTCCTGAAAACCCTCAGATAGACACCCCCACATTATCCTCTCCATTACCAAAATGTTTTCATCTGGATGCACTTATGAATACATTTCCACGCCCTATCTGTTTGTTGGGCAGAATACTTTTCAGCTTTCCTAAGGTTCGACAGTAGCAGATGCTGACCATTCCTTAGGAGTTTGACACTAAATGTGACACTGAAATCCCCTTTGCATGTGACTGCGCAGATTGTGCTGTATCACTGGGGAAGTCCGAGTCTGACTAACGGAACAGACTCCTGGAAATCACCCTGTGGCTTTAAAATCCCACACCAAGGTTCCCCAACCATTTTTCTCAGATTGCTAGTTATATGAACAACAAAAAGGCCAAGAGCTACCTCCTCCAACATTGTTGTGTTGCTATCTTAAATTGTTTTACATGCAGATTTACATTAAGAGCGGCGGGGGCAGAGGGAGTACAGGCAATAAAATTTACTGGAGTGGGGTGGTGGTGATAAACTTTGATCATTTCCCCCTGATTTTCCCTAATGGTAACACTAACTTAGCTAAATTGTACTTACACACGACAAGGGTCAAACATTTTACTCTCGCGGGCGGGACTTGGCCCAGGAACAGCCTATTGAGACACCCTGTCCTAGGGCAATGACTCCCTCTACATGGCTGTAAATTTCGCCTTAAACACCAAGGCCGAGTTCCACAGAAACATGCCCGGCAGAGATGCTCCGCAAAGAGTCTCTTAAACGCTTCCCGGCGAAGCGTGAGCTTGTGGTGACAGGCGAGAATCAAGAAAAAGAATATGCCTCCGGACACCAAAACTCAAAGGCTGGAAGAATTCCTCACCTCGTGTCTCCTCCGCTAAAAATAACAGAGCAGGTGTGGGCGGCAACCCCCCCATAGCTACAGCGGGGTACGACAGCGTTCGTTAAATTCCAGCTACTCTCTGTCTTCCTCGTGTTTTCTGCTTGACAGTTGGCGAATGGCAGAACCAAAGCCTCTCCACAGTGGTGCCATTGCGACCCAGCAGGAAGTGGTTTCCACACTGGTTCCCCCCCTACTCCCTAAACACACTCGATACTCGCACAACGTTGGTAGGGACATGTGCCTACCATTCATACTGAGACATACGCCACTTGACTGAAGCACAGCAAACATGTGATGAGACCATGCAGACCTCACCTGTGGTAGGTGGGCGGGGTTAATAGGTACATAGAAAAAGAATGTTTTTCATGCCAGGTCTGAAGTAACCTTCAGAATCCAGTGCTGGTTAGAGGTTGCTCACCCGCCCACAGAAGCCCATTTTGGTGTCAGAAGACAAACATGTCCTCCCAGCAGCAACAGCAGGGTCAAAGTTCAAATGGTCATGAGCCACCTGGAAGAGCGCCGCCCTGCCACCGGCCTCCGCTACACCGCCGGCAGCCGGCAGCCCCGCCCCCCCCACAGGGTGCTCTCCAGAGATTAATCTAACTGTAGATCTGTGGCGATAACACGGCGGCCGGTACACCGCACGGCCCGGGCAATCACAGCCGTATCTCGTATTTGCCGAGCTGTGAATAAACTGCATCGATACACACACCAGCAGGGGGCTGGTTCTGCTTTCGTTTTATCTGTTTGCCTCCGATCCTGCTATTGCCAAAGGGGGGGAAGGTAATTAAGAGTAAATGGATCCACTTTAGCAGTTAAAAGGAGCAGCGTGTGTGGGTGGGATTCCAGGGCTGAAATTACAAGCGGGAAGCACCTGCAGGACCTCCACAGGTAAAGGGGTGTGTCCGAGCGGTCGGCGTTCTGAATGGCCTATCGTGTACATGTGTACCGACACTACAGCAATAGAGGTGTGTGCTTTAGCAAGCCAAAAGCCCTGTGAGGGACCTGCAGGACAAAGGTTCATCAGAAACGATGGGACAGAAAGGTCCAACAGCATTCCCCTTATCCTAGGTTTGTCGGGGCGTGGTGTGTGACTCAGAAGATAAAACTTCTGTGTCTGTGACTGGCAGGTTGCCAGTTTGAATCTCATGCTTTGCGAAGTAGTAACATCTCCGTTGGGCCCTTGAGCAAGTTCCTTAACTGCCAAGGTTTGTTCTCAACTCTGTATGTGTGTGTGTGTTTAAAAAGGAGAACGAGATAGGATGTTAAAAAAAAAAACATCGCAATCTGCCTAATCTCGTATTTGTATAAATAAAACTTCATCTCAAAATGTCACAGTGTTGATAACATAACATCCAAGCTGATTATATGGTGACTTGCGTTAACAGTACACTTCCTCCTCCACCGCTGGATCGCATAGGTCTGTTTCCAGCTAACATGGCATGCCGTCCATCTTGGTCACTGAGCTGGGCCTCAGATATACCTCAGTACTGCCATGAACATGGGGTAGCAAACCGGCATCCAGTAGAGATCAGATTAGGAGAAGCACTGAGCTGGTCTGACTGGCTGCTCCTCTCCCTCCCTGCTCGAACCTGGAGCCATGCCAGGCCCTAGAACTGACAAGATAGGGCTGCTGTTGTTGTCGTGCCAGGAGGAGACCCTGTCAAGCCCAAGGCTGCTGGATCGGGGCAGGGCCCGCTGTCTTTTTGTTCCCCAGATCGGCTTGTGTTTATTTTAGTAACTTTTAATCTGATAGGAGAAACCATAAACACACAACAGGTACTCAGCCTTGTGTATTTTGACGCACAGTCATGGGAAAGATTTGACAGATTTTGAGTCCTCATTTTGCCTTTTCACAGGCTGGAGGGGCAGTAGGGTTTAGTGCTGGGGAGGGGTGGAAGCCAAAGAAGCACGTTTGATCCAATGGCGTTATTAAAAAAATGATCTCTTTAATGGCCATCGTGCATAGATAATTCAGCGTTCCCAGATCCATTAAGAAACACGAAGCAGCCACATTCTTTAACACGTAAAACGGTGCCCTGCAGGGGCAACTACTGTACTCCCCCTGCTCTTACTGAGTGTGGCCTTGCATACATGACTTTACCCAGAATGCATCTGGAGCGTAGACCTAGAAATTTGGAGGGAAGATGTTCTCTACCTTTATTGCTCATCAGGCTGGGGGGTAGGGGGAATCACAGAGACATCTATTGCAGTAAAAGCAGCTCACACCTGCCTCACTGTTGACCCAAATCCTTTCACCAATATCTAATCACCCCACTGCAGAACGTTGATAAATAGGCACATGTCTCATACAGGAATGAAGCGCCATGTTAAACACACAGATCGTTATCCCTGGTGCGGGGGGCGGGTGGCTGATGAGCAGGTTAATGGTTAAGTGAGGTTAGGCTGAAGTATATCGTGCCAGAAGAGGCCTGGTAGCCTGGGTCCAGGTCAACTACTCAGTATATAGTCTGGATTCAGACCAATTACCAGACAAACAGCCCAGGTTCGGACCACCCACTTGACAGAGCCTGGGTCCAGACCAATTACCAGACACACAGCCTGGGTCCAGATCCCCCACATGACACATGTAGCATGGTTCCAGATTCCAGACCCACCACTCAACACAGCCTGGGTCCAGACCAATCAACAGGCACACAGCCTGGATCCAGACCAACCACTCAACACACAATTTGAATCCAGCCCAACCACCCAACACGCACCCTGGGTCCAGCCCACCCACCCAACACCCAGGCCACATCCAGACTCAAAACCTGACCCAGGCCCAGACTGGCCACCTGACACACAGCCAGGGCCAAGACAACCACCAAACCCACAGCCTGGCTCCAGACCAACCACCAGACACACAGCCTGAGTCCATACCAACAACGACACAGCATGGGTCTAGACCACCCACCCAACAAAAAGCCTGGATCCAGACCACAAATCCAACACAGCCTGGGTCCAGACCTTCCATCTGAGTCATTTTAATATTACTTCATCCATATGTATTTGGGTTTTGTTTTTGCTGCTTAAAACCAGTGGTCCAGCAGCACTTCTAAACTTTCTCAGCTTTATCTTAATAATAGAATCACATATTTGCTGAATATTTCAACTACAGCATCAATTGTGCAGTTACACCACTGATAACCACGTTTACCCAGAAACAGACTAATCAGAGAGAGCATTAATGCCACATCTTGGTCCTCACATCTTCTGACGGGTCTTCAAACCCATGAGTTATGGTTCCAATTTAGCCATGACAGTTTTATCAGGGAATGTCCCCAATGTGCCGTGCCTTTGTCATTTATCCAAAGAGGCAGAATTCTACCCGTACTATCAGCTCGATGTCAGGGGGGACGAATGATGTGCCCTGGTGTCAATCACAATTCTGACCACTGTGTTGCATCACTGCATTCGTGCAGGAAACCAGGGCCTAAGCACTTCAGATATGCCTCCCAACCAATCATTTATGCAGCATATTTCTTCTCCTTTTTGACACTTGAAACGTGTTCGGCTCATTATCTATTGTTGGGTATTTAAGTTGGAGCAACAGGAAACCCACAAAACCTCAAAGTGCCAGATGTTACCCAAGAGGAAATAAACAGATTCACGAAAGATTTATGAATGAAAATATCACAGAGTCTTAGGGCATGAACTACCCTGCTGACAGATATATTATATAAGCATAAGAATCACTCCAGTCAGGTTGGGAAACAGAGACACACGTGATACATCTACAGGCAACGAACCGGGGTCTAGAGCACAATATGAAGCAGAATTAAGTCAAAGAAGGAAAGTTTGGACTGTGGGAGCAGAACTTCGGAATCCATGTGTGTGGTCTGGTATCTTACATCAGGTCTTTATCTACCTGAATGTCACAGTGCGCTTTGTTTGTTCACTGATACCATTTTTATCCATTTAACTTTACACTAAAAGTACATAGAATTTATCCCAATGCACTTTACTTGATTCGGTGCACTTGCAAGTGGTTTGGTTTATTTGTTACACTTGTAGATGAATGCTGACGGTCATACATTGATCATACACAGCTACCAGTCACTGTTTTTAATGACCATGGCACCTATCCTGAATGTTTTTATGGTAAAACACCCTGTTGCAGAAAAAGATAAGTCACTTTCAGTGTAGAGCGACAAATACTCATTATGAAATTCAGTACAATCAAAGGTGTTAAATGAGAGTGATGATTGTTTATGACAGGGGACCCAGCAGTCAAATTGGGGCAGGGAGATATAGAGACATATACTGTGAGAAAAAAGGATACAGTCCAGACACAGTTACATACCCCAAGGTACAAATAACATTAATACCCTAGTAACACAAAAATGGTCCTCAGAGTCAATTTTTGTACGTTAAAAGGGACATCTACCCACAGTGAGGGTACAATAGGTAGACACTTGAGGTTACAGCCCCAGAAGTAATTGTTCCCTCATAGGCACAAACTGCTACTTTTTTTTCTGACAGTGTACCTGTCTGATCACACCATGGCCAAGTCAAGAATTTGATAGGAATTCATAGATCTCCATCTGATCCAACCCCAAACAATGTGCACAGGACTTCTGGAACTTTCATACTGGATAAGACTCCTGCTGGGAAAAACTGTCTATTGTCTGAGGCCTGTTGGTCAGTTTTCCCCAAGAGCTGACTGGCTCAGTAAGAGAAGAAAACATGGGCCGAGGTTTGGAGGGGGAGAAATTTGGATGGAGAGAAGACAGTGCTGCGGGAGACTGACAACCCCCCCACACACACCCCATCCCTGCAGCTCTCTCTCTCTCTCTCTCTCTGGGAAAAGCACACACTCACACATGGCAGATCCACACTGAGAGGCTGTCTCCGAGGGGCCTGGCCGCAATTAGGGGAGGAGGTAGTTGACAAATTAAATCAGCATGCCACCTGCATGGAGGGGCTCAGTGGCAGCAGCTTTTCAAACACGCCAGGACCTATCAAGATGTGTGTCACTGCGCGACAATGGAGCGCGAAGGCAGGCTGGAGATAGCGCAGACGTGCAAACACACACGGGCACAGATAAAGGCAGAGAGAAGCTAGAAGCCACTGCACAATCCACAGGTGTGATGTGCAGAGCCCAGCGGGAACCTGACGAGAGATCTCTCGTTATGACATAACTGCATCATTAGGATTAACAATTACACGCATTGTACTGCTAAATAAAACTAATTGGTAGTCAGTGTGCGGGGCTCTCCGCTGTCGTTAAAGGCTCTGCAACATTCTTTGGAACAACCATAATGGAGTGTTGACATTGCCCCGAACGTGTAAGATCGATGTGTGTTTTTTATTTTTTTCTGAAGGCTGACAGCGGCGGCCGCGTGACAAGGTCGCGGGACGAGGTGGGGTGCCGGCCGGCTGGCACTGGAGAAAAGGGACGGCAGAGCAGGCTTGTGGGGTCTGCTGCTTCACCCTGGAGCCGACAGCGGCTGCTCATTCCCGACGCATTTACTGTTTTGTTTATGACCTTTCCCCGGAGTAGCCAGTGGCAGTGGCGTTCCTGTCACTGGCTCCCAATCCAAGCTGCCTTCCAGGGGTTGGTGCTGCTCAGCCTCCGGTTTCCGTATTCCCGCTCTGGGGAGCCTGGGGCTTTCAGCATGGAGGAAAAGTCACATAGCCAGACAGACTGCTTAGAAAACCCAGCGGCAGCCATTTATTATCTGGCTTTGGAGGAGGTAGGTGGAAAAAAAAAACAAAACAAACTAAATAAATCCCAAGAACCCTCAGCATCAGATTTAAGAGAGAGAAAGAACGTAATAATTAAATCACCCTAATTACAAGCCCTGCCCTTTCAGGAAGGCTCTCTCAGTGGGCTGGGGGGGTGACTAAAGCCCCTTAAAAATGGCACTAATCAATCAGGGCTTCCCCAGTCATCACTCCATCTCAATCTGGCCCTGAAAGACTGACTGACACCCCTCAGACCCAGCATTGTGGCTCCGGACCGATTAGGGCTTTGCTCGGCCATTAGAGGCGCGGGATGAAGAATTGCAGGGTTAAAGGTTCTTTCTTTTTTTTTTAATCAACATGCTCAAAGTTCTAGACACCTGCTTTTCAAATTGATGCTTGCCCCCCCCCCCCCCCATTTCATTCTGTCCTTTTTTATTGCGATTTGGGTGGAGAGGGGGAGGGGTGTCTCGATTGCGTGCGGCGGGTAAGCAAGGCCGACGGTGATGGTGGTGGGAGGGGGGCAATGATAAAGTTTGAAGGGGAGGCTTGGCCCCACGCCCGAGGCTGCAGCCATTGTGAGGACAAAAGGGGGACGCGGGGCAATTGAAGTCGGCTCTTTACATGCACAGCCAGACGGCGCAAGCGGGACATCCTGCCAGCAAACACGGGGCAGAGAAAGGAACGGGGGGGCGGGCGGGGGGGCTAACAGAGATAAGCCCGTCCGGTTCGGGACTTGAGGGAGGAGGGATTCGAG
>JABFDZ020000036.1:150906-178836 GCA_019775955.2 Pollimyrus isidori | reverse complement strand
ATTACATACAACGTTGATGTAACTAATAGGCTACTTAAACATATGTCACACTAAATAGTTACATATTATGATCTTCTAGACCTTTGCTTCAAGATTTTTTCACTAACTGGACCTCTATAAATTTTAGTTAAATACCCCTGTTCTAAGTAATTTGCACATTTTGGGAACCGAATATTACAGCTGTAGTTGATTTGTACAAATCGATTTAACAAGAAATAGGAGCTTTTTATAGACTGCTGAAAACTAAAGTATCAGGCGTGGATTGGTCACATACGATCGATACCCGATCTGTCTAATAGGTATGGATCGGCGCCAATATCAGTCTGAATATTATCGTTGCATCTCTTGTTCAAATGCATACAATTTCAATGGGCTTGTGTTTCTAAATTTCCCTTATTTTTCAATGGCTCTGTTCAGTTTTTTTTTTTTTTAATTTCAGTTTTACAAGGTAATTCAAAACAGGATTATATCCATCCTTATATATGCTTGTATGTATACACCAGTACATATGTATAGACATACCCATTTTAACACAGAGATCTAGAGCAGCCCTAAAAATTAAACAAACAAACAACCATACATTTATTTTGAACAAGTCACATTCAACAGAAATAAGAACAATAAGTACCTCCAATTATCCAAATTGCATGACCGTATCAAATAAAAAATGCCCCAACTTTCTTTACTGGGTCAACTTTCTATGTGTCCTGTCTTGAGATTTCCTCCTGTAGAAGCTCTTCCATTTTACTGTTTTTTAGAAAATCATCAAATGGCTTCCATATTCCATTGCATATATCCAATTTGTTATTTAGCGTACAAGTAATTTCCATTGGCATACATTGTGCCATATTTTGAGTCCATGCTTTAATTGTGGGACTTGCTATCTTCTTCTAATTAAACATTATAGTTTGTTTTGCCTGCAGAATGGCAAAATGAAGTGTATATTCTCTGGTTCTTTTTGACATATGTAACAGTACTAACCTAGGATCTAATTGAATATTCACACCCTAAATGGTTGCAATTATGTTCTAGAACACTTCTGTTCTAGAACACTTCCCTCCAGAACCTACTTATAAATGCAATGTATAAATGTTCCTTTAGCGACACTGCATTTAAAGCATATATCGGGTATGTTACTATTATATATATTTAACAGGAGTAATACAAGTCCATCAACCAGTTATACTGAAGCAGCTTTAAGTTCGTTCTGGCCGTTTGTGTCTGGGCCTCTGCACAGGCTGTATTCCACCTGCTAGCTGGAATGTCCTCCTTTAAATCCGCTCTCCATGCTTCAAGCTTAGCTAATGATGATTCCCTAGATCCTGATTAGAGCCAGCAGTATACTGTTGGAATTAACCCCTTGCTATTGCAGTTCATGGTAATAATTTCCCTTAATGATGAAAGCACTGTGATTTTTATTAATTGCTTATGCATAGAAGAAATAAAGTCCCTGAGTTGTAAGTATTTTAAGTAGTGCTTCTTCGGAATGTCATGTTTTATAGAGTTCCTCAAAGGTCATAAGGGTCTCTTCTTCATATAGGTCTGAAATTTTGCTCTGCCCTTTCTTGGAATCCAGCATCCATCTTGCCAGGTTTAAATGAGGCATTACCCCAAATTGGGGTACATTTTGATAGGAAATCAGATATATTCATACATTTCCTTACGTTAAACCATATTCTAATCATATTAAGTAGTATGGGATGGACTGTTTGTTTTTCTAATTGTTCCATATTTTTCTAATTGTTCCATCTTATCTGAATACAGATGTAGTGGTAATTGAACAGACTGCGACTCTATATCCATCCATACTGGAGTAACGTTATTAGGGAAGTAGAACATTATTGTTCTGAGTTGCACTGCTTGATAATATAAGTAGAAATTTGGACAATTTAATCTCCCTTTATCGAATGGAAGATATACTGTAGCAGTGATAATCAAACTCTAGGACCTTTCTTGTTCCATAGTTTTTGGTTCCTCTCCTCCGTTGTCAATTGTTTTTTTTTTCGTTTCCTTTTTCATTGTTTTCCTCTGTTAACACATCCATGTAAAGCGCCCTGGGACAACTCTGTTGTGAAGGGCGCTATATAAAAATAAATTGAATATAAACTTTGTAATGAGTTGTTTAAGTCTTGCAAACATACCTTTTGGAGGTGCCAAAGGAATATTTTGGAATAAATATAAAAATGTAGCCATTATGTTAATCTTTACTATATGTATCCTTTCTAATCAGAGTGCCCATCTTTCTACAGATCCAAGTGTTGAATCCCATAATGGTCCATAATTTGCTAGTGCTATATTTTCCAAATCAGGTACTATTTTAATGCCCAAATAAGTAAAATTGGTTGCTTGTCTAAAAGTAGATGCATATTGTTGTCTTTCAATTTCACTGAGTAACATAAGTGAAGATTTTGAAATTTATTTTTTATCCAGAGAATCTGCCAAACCAGTGAAGTTGAAGTCTACCGGTGCAGGTATAGAGGTGTCCAGTTGTTTTAGAAAGAGATTTTATGTTCCCTATTACCAATTTTGATACCTATCCTATACACTATTTTTGCCTTTAGTTGCCTTATCCTGTTTATAACTTCTTTAATTTTGATGAGTTTATTTAGGCCTCTACAGTTCCATGAGACACATTCAATTAAGCAATCTGCCATTATTTGATAAACCTATATATGTGTGTGTGTGTGTGTGTGTGTCTGTGTGTGTGTGTGTGTGTGTGTGTACATATGTACTTTTTTATTTGAGCCTTTTAGGCTTTTAAGAATAAAGAATGAAGAGCGTTGAAAGCAATTACATAAACCATCTTGTAAATAAGTAAAGTAGGTACTAAATTGAGAGGAATTTCTTGCCCCTAAACTTGAACTACCCAATTTCCATTTCTCCAGGAAAGCGCTCTGTTCTGAGTCTTCATTTTTGTCGGGTATACCCAATATGCGAACATTAATGTGTCGGCTCCTGCACTCCAAATCATCAACTTTGTTGCTCAGCAGAGCAAGGTAATCCGCGACTGCTCAGTGCTCCGCCATACCTGGAAGCCGCTCGGTTCAGTTTAAGGATCTCCGCAAAACATACCTTAGTATCATAGAGTAAAGAAAACAATTGAAATCGCAGTCCTCTTTTTTTTTTCAGATCTGAAAGAGTTCCAAGAGAATAAGCGAGGGTCTCCAGAGTATACAATCTACTTGTGCTTTGGAGAGAAATTTCCGGATGGAAAAGCCGTGGATAAGAAGTTAATAACTGTCAAGGTAAAGTTCCTTGTGGTTTTATGTTGGTCAGTAATGGAGCCCACAAATGTCTCCGTTAGAGGTAATCTTAACTGTTTAGCAACGCTTGTGTTCAATCTCTTTTAAGCATCACTCATGATTTAGACATTTAGAGGAGTTCCCCTTGTTTTATGTTGCTCCAACATCTATTCCCCTCCATCAGGTGGTACCTCTGGCTTGCCGGGACCTCCATGAGAAAGCACATATGGATGGAGCCTCCTCCTTGCAAGGAGATGCCGTCAGCTTGCAGATCTCACACAACAGCCTTTTTGATCTCATAAACTCTACCTTTGACCTTCCAGTCGCCTTTTCCTGAAGACCATCCCACCCCCAAACACCTCGTCTGCTCTCGGATGCCATCTGGGCTCTCTTTCTGTCTCTGGCCAGTTAGACTATCCAGTGTTTCCCAGTCCGGTCCTTGGTGACCCAAAGACAGTCCACGTTTTCGCATAAATGTGGACTGTATGTCAAGGAGCTGGGAGGGAGCAAAAATGTGGACTGTCTGTGGGTCACCCAGGACCGGACTGGGAAACACTGGTCTATAGACCCAGCAGTCAATGTGTAATTCTTCCTGTTATCTTTCAGACCTTGGAAAGTATAAAATTACATGCTGCACCTAAATAAAAGAATCTACAGAAGCACATATAAACTGAGGTGCAACACATTTTTTTTTTTTTTTTTGGTTTCTAGAAATTCATGCTGAAAACGCTCCTTTCAGAAGCACGCAGTGGAAATGTTTACAACAGTGGTAGGTGGTAATCATTTGCAACAGTTTTTGGGCAAAGAATTAACAGCTACCCTGAATGGAAAATATTAGCACTTGAATTGTGTATCTAATCTTTAGGTAAATGGATGTGAAATTTGTATTTGACATACACTTAACAAGTAAACATCTAATTTCTGTTTTTAAAGGCTTCTCTGCTACCTGCTCTGTCCTCTCACTGAATGTGTTAAGATTTCCTTTACAAGCTACATTCCTTGTGTGTCAGTTTACCTGCAGTGATAATAAAAGCCCAAAACTTGATTCTGCTTTAGAAGAATCTTTTTATTTTCTCTGGCAATACAAGATCAATTTTGACAGTTAAGATATTTGTTTGTCAACTGTTTTCCTTTCAAGTATCATGTAAACAAAAAGAAAGTGAGTGATAAAACCCACCCTGAATATACACATATGACAATGAAGTTTTACTGCTGGAAAGTGAGTGATAAAACCCACCCTGAATATACACATATGACAATTAAGTTTTACTGCTGGAAAGTGAGTGATAAAACCCACCCTGAATATACACATATGACAATGAAGTTTTACTGCTGGAAAGTGCCTCTTCTGCGCACTTGTCGTTTTGCTGCCATTATTTTTTTTCATTTTTCACTCCATCAATTTGTCTGTAAAATAAACAAAGAAACATCACTTTTACTAGGAATAAATTTTTTCTTTGCTAATTTTCAGCCAGCACAGTATATCCTGAACATGCGATTCAGTCTAACGATTACCTGTTTATCAACAATGACGGTCATGGGTCCCATTGAGATGTTGCCACATAAGAATTTATGATTTTCATGGTTAGGTGTGGGAAAAATTGGATCTATATTAAAACAAAAACCATGGCATGAGCTAAATACATTGGCATTAAATACTTGATGCATATAAACTATATCCATATAATACCCAAATTATGTATCAGCTATGCACCTTTTGGGAAGAGCAAGTGCGTCTTGCATGTGTGTCCTTTCAGGCATGTCATTTTTTCTTCCTGAACCCTGTGGACCAGAACACCAGCCATAATGACGTTATGATTGACAATGTTTTTAGCCAAATGTTTCAGCTCCATTAAAAGATATTATAATGCTAGTATTCAGACATGTAAATCCTGATTATAATTAAATGTACATTTAACAATATATGCCACACAGGAGTGAAAGTAGTTTTGATCCTTCCAAATATACCAGTGGTACAGATAAGTAAGAAGTATTTAAATTGACTATGGAATATTGACAATGTTGTTTGAGTGGATTACTTTTCACGTGGAGGAAGACTGTGCCAGTCTTTCCATTTGAACTCTTCGATGCATTCTGGCTCTCTGCATGGGCTATATGTGCACTGATACACGCCAGGCCACTGGCTAGAGAGCTGGTTCAACTCAGACAACACGGTCAGGATCAGGTTCCACCGTTGTTTGAAAGCTATTACCAAAGAATAATTATTTATTTATTTATTATTATTATTATTATTATTTGATAATTCCTAATATCCACAATACATTATGCATTGCCATATCTATGTCATTAGTTAGTCAAATGTTTCTTCCTTTGGTTAAATTGTACTATGCTAAGTATGCTAAAATCACTTACAATAATATATGTCCCATCCCATCATAGCGCTTAAGCATACAGATGTACTGCATGAAATGGAAGAGTACTTACAATTGTCTTCTGGCCTTTTGCATCGTATTTCAATGTATTGATCATCATCGCCTGTGCTTTTTTTCACCAAAACAAGTACAGCCTCATAGCCGGCCAGTAAGCAGCTATTTCCCACCCAGTGTGTGCTGAACATGGAGCACATTCTTACAATAAGCCTGGAAAAAAGCATCAAACCAAGATTTAAGGCGCTACGCAGCTATGTCTCACAACCAGAAGAAGGTAGATGGTACTGTACCGGTGGAAGACACCATGAGGGATCTCCGGCAAGAAGTAGACCAGAACCTTGATGTCCTCTGAATCATCCTGCCCCCACATCTCCATGACCTTGTTATTGTCTTTCAGATAACCTGGGAACATGCAGGCAGCTTCAGGCTCAGTAAATGAGTGCCTCTTTGGTAAGGATGAATCCCACTTCTTGTTTGGGTCAAACTCAGAGACCTGAGGGTTCAGGGTACGTGCGAAATTAGTTGGCAGGCAGATCTCAAAATATCTGAGGAGGCTGAGGATTTTCCCTTCCTTGTTCTTGGTGCCCGTCATCTCTTTCACAAAATGTTCATCCCTGGCCATGTCCTCCTGCATCAAAGCCCTTCTGACCAGCACGCGAACAGCATCATAGGACAGAGTCGCTTGACTTTTGAGCTGGTCGATCCATTTGTTCTTGTGGCGGATCTGACAGCTTTCTTTCTTCAGGATGCAGTTTGGAACCTCTGTCAGCTGCTTCACCAGGTCGTGTCTCACTAGAGTCTTTCAATAGCAGAGAGGATTACTTACATATGATTGCATACACCAATGAGCCAAACCATTTCATGATTTAATCAATCTCAATTGGTACCATTAGGACCCTATAAACCTTGCCATTTCAGAGATGCCCTAGCCTAATCTAATCTGACTTTAATAATCCGGCTCTTGTTAATGTCGCATAGATCTTCATCCCTGCCCATTTCTTCTGCATTCAACACATTGACTATGAGTTCCAAATGTTACCCTACAGTTTAATACATTCCGGACTTCGCCACTCATCATCTATCATATCTGTCATTATTATAAGGTAAGAACATGATGGGTAAAGCACACGTCCAGACAATAATACACTTTACTCCAGTTAAAGAAACACAGCAACAATGTCAGCAAAACACTGGTAAAAGACTAATAATTAGTTTCCCTTTCAGTGTCAGCAGATACCTTGAAGAGTGTAATGAGAAAGGATGGCTTGACGAAGACTGTGTCTTTCAGATCCTCAATCTCTTCAAACCACAAAATGGTTCCAATTCGATGAAGGTAACGGAGTATAGAATGTAGGTCCTCCTTGCTCAGATTTCCATAATTGAGGGCATTGTTTTCCACAAGATTGTGAAGACCCACAATTCCTGTATATGACAAAATAATTGGTATAAGAGGTTACTGCCTCGTCTTGCCTTGATATACGTGACATGAATATGATGAATACTTAGAATAAATATGTGGTTCTTTTTTGTCATATTAATTTTCGCTTATTACAAAAAAATAATCTTAGTCATGCTGTACATACATGTGAATTACAAGTGAGTGTGAAATGTAAACAGCAAAAATCGAATGATTTATTTATTCACAAAAAAGTTCACCGTGCTTGGGAAAATCCGGCTTCTTAATCAGGCACCGCATGGAAGATTCAACCTCTTTATAAGAGTGTGGCAATGTCCTGATAATGTTTGGAAACAATTGTTTATTCTGAACATGCTGCAGAATGTGTTTTTGAATCTTCTCAATATCCGCGCACTTTGTGCAATCAGTGGTAATGAGGCTAGAAACCTTGAACAGGGAATAGATTCAAAATTAGCAAATACATTACAAGATAATTCATGTTCAATTTTCAGACCCTGACTACTATAAGCAATTGGATAATGAATGATTGGATGGATGTATAAAAAAAGAAATAAAGCATCATGTGCCCAAGTTCCCACTTCTCAATCTGCTCACAGTGGTCGAGAAAAGTTCTGTCAATAATCATGTGTGAATGTAGATTCCATAATACCTTCAGGGTGTAACCTTTAAGCTGATACAGTTGCGTCAGGTGCTCAGAGAATTCGTCTTGTTGGTTTTTGTCTATAATATTGCTTATTTGTTGATCCAGGTTGGACATCCTCTCCTCAAGCAGATCTTTTGTCTTCTTTTCTATGTCCTCCTTCTTCTCCCTCCTCTCCTCTGCATCTTTGCACTGGTCAGCATGGGTCCCCACGAGCAGAAGGACAGAGTCTGGAACCCTCATCAGAACATTGTTGATCCAGAAGCTGACTTGGTCTTCAAAAGACTGCGCTTTCTCAACGATGTAGCTTAGACCAGACGTTAGAAAGAAAAATGAAGATAAGGATTCAATTCAATTTGTTTATTTTTATATAGTGAATAATGTAGCAGGCATATTTGGCCTATATAAATACTGTGACCCCTTCACATTTGTGGATTTTATATTCACGGTTTTGGTCAATCGCAACCTGGAAATACACAATTAAACAGGAAGGGAATATTTTAGAGCTTGCTGACAGATTGTAAAAACTCACAAATGATGCATAGGCCTAAGCCAAAGACAAGACTGCAAGACTGAAAATGATTTGGATCATTCTATAAAATTCTATAATATATAAATAATAGTGATAATATATTTTGAGGTAAGTGGACACTATGTCTTTAATCTTAAAAGTCTTGCTGCTTGGGTACTGCGCACATCTTTGTCTTGGAAACTAGCTTCACTCATGTGTTAGCTGTCTTTGTGACCATGGAATCTCCTGTTTGTCAGATATATATATATATATAGGAATACTTCTCAGTACCAGTAATTAATCATTGCCTAAGATGTAGTGCTCCCACTGTATGCAATACTAAATTTCATGGTTTATACCGTATGTTTAAAAAACATGGAATCCATCCATTTTTGAGTGCTTCCAGATTAGAAGAGTGCTCTATGAGCATTTTCAAAAATTGTAGATAATATATGTGTTTTATATAATGCGTAATATATGATTAGCAAGTAAAGATACTAATGCTTTTATTTCTATTTCCTTTAGACTATTTATTATTTTCTTTTTTTGTTTTCCCTCATCTTTTTTATCAGTATATTATATTTTTAAGTACCGGTATACTTTATTTTCACTCTATTTCTGTTTAAAATTTGCTTAACATTTGAAGTGCCATTGCACGGTGTGATTCATTTAAAATCAATAGCAATATCTGGAAAATAAATAGAATGCATCCATTTGTCATCCATCCACAGGTGAGGGATGTAGCTCATTGGGAAAGTGTATGATTTGTGTGTTTCAGGTCCTGGGTTCAGTCCTGAGCATCTGCACTCCAATACCTCAACAAACTGCAGGTGGCGTATGATTAGAATTGAAAGGTAGTGAAGGTACTCAACTCAATGCTAATTAAATATACAAATTTTGCTCCTTCCCAACTCCCTGCCAGGCAGTTCACATTTTTGCTTCCTGGGAGAGAGCAAAAACATGGATTATCTGCTGGCTCCTTGAGGACCAGTTTGAGAAATACTGGAGTAATGATATCTGTGTAAGCAGAGGACATTTGGGAGTGGTAACATGCAAAACGACAACCAAAAACATGAATTGTCTTGGGGTCCATGAAGACGAGGTTGGGAAACACTGATATATTGTATGACCTGCATATAATATATGAACAATTTAGCTCAGAAGAAAACTATTTACATTTGCCAGTGGGTATTTGGAGTAAATACTTGGAGAACATAGTAGCAATGCAAATACCTTGAAAGATCAATAGCCAGAATGATGAGAGCCTGAGGGGTGATGAAGATGTGGTGAGTTAGATAATACTCCTGATGTCCAGCAAAGTCCCAGAAGAGAAAATGGACGCCATCCTTTTCTACTTCGCTGATGTCAATACCAACTGTCCGATCACTGGCTTCCACTGTCACTTCTCTTCCTTCTCGCAGACTGCGGCATAAGGTGGATTTCCCAGCCATGCTGGAGCCCAGGAACAAAGTCTTGACTCTGGCCACACTGTCCCCATCTTGGTTAGATCCCAGTTGGCGGAAATAGCTCTGAATGTCCTTTACCCCTCCAGCGCACACTTCTTCTGGAGGTGTCTGGAGCTGGTTACCATTGACTCTGAGAACTTTGAGGTCAGTTCTTAAGAAGAGTTCAGCCGGCAGCTCAGTCAGACGGTTGTTCTCCACATACAGCTCGTTCAGTAGCAGGAGCCCCTCAACTGCCCACAGATTCTTCAAGTAATTGTTGGACAGGTTTACATACTTCAGGCTCTTACAGTCCACCAAATCCGCAGGGAGTTCTTCCAGGTGGTTATTGCTCAGATTGAGGTACTGTAGATTTATAAGGAAGGAGAAGACCTTTGTGGGTATCTTCTGGATCTTGTTGTAATTCAGATAGAGCCTCTGCAGCTTTTTCAGCTCCCTAATGGCAGTAGGAAACTCATAAATATTGTTCCAAGACAAAATCAGCTCCTTTAGGTTGACCATATGTGAAATATGTCCTATATGCTGTAGGTCGTTGATTTGAAGGTTCAATCTCTCAATATACTCTGCTTGATCAAAGATCTCCTGAGGTAGAGTATTGAGCCTTCGTTTGGAGAAATCCAACCCCCGTCGGTCCTGAACATCTAGCAAGTTGGAAAACAATATTATTAAATGAATATATCCATAGCAAAACTGAAGCAGTTCAAATTAAATGAATATAAGCAGGGAAAATGTCTTTGTCATTAAGCTCAAATGAAAGATGCAGCAACTCGAGTATTAATTGCGATTCTTTTTATAATATCTCTCAGTATTATTTTTGATAGAGGAAATTTCTCACCAAGGCTTTAAGACTGCTCCAGAAAGATCTACTTAAAACAATAACACTAATTATTAACCTGGCTTGTGATTGGTGCTGAGCGTGTGCTGCATATAAGGGTTTTTGGCCGCCTTGCTGTGTGGCTCAGCAGTTGGCACTGTTGCCTCTTACCTACAGAGTGTCTGCCCGTAGTCCAAAGATATTCTACAAGGCTAATTGCTCTCTAAAATGTCCATTGTGTTTATGTGCCGGTAATGGACTGACATCTTATATAGGGGGTACTCTAATCTTGTACCCTAGGTCCCCAAAGAGCCCTTTGGAGTTTAAACTTATGGGAAGACTTCAAACTTCAGTTAGGACTATCCATTCTTCTACCCATCCATCCATCCATCCATCCATCAATCTTCCACTTATTTAGGGTTGGGTCATGGGGGCAGCAGTCTAAACAGGGATGCCCAGATCTACCTCCGTGTCCTCTAGCATAAAGGGATAATCTCTTCAACATGTCCTGGATCTGTCCTGGGGTCTTCTCCTTGTTGGAGGTGCCCAGAACACATCCTCAGGGAGGTAGGTCTACTATTACAAAATGACAAGTGTTCTAGAGGAGCCAGCTGGATACTGTCAAATCTTTTTATTTGCAAAGAGTTGCAATGTCTTTTATGAAAGTGACAATGCTGTGTGGAGTTTGTAATGTGCTGGATATGTTTTAGTGTTTTAGTGTAGTTCTGCTGAGTAAACCTGTAGTAGTTCAGTTATGCTTATTTATTAGTGGTTAATAGATTATTTTGGGAATTATGTGTTCTGTGATTAACTTTTCTGTTTTTTATATGACAAGTTCATTACTGCTCGAGTCAGTTTATTTAAAGTCTGCCCTGTTAATCAGCGTAATTATTTTTGGCAGGCTGTGTTCTCAGATGAAGTTACCTAAGAGACCACTTTATGTGGGTGTAACACTGATTGAAGAGTAATATTGTTCAGTCTCAAAAACTAAACACATTGTGTCAATGGTGGACTAACTTCTCCGGGGGCTCTAGGCTGACATAGCTAGGGGGCCCTTAAGTGGACTATTTGAGCAAAGTTTTGTAGTCTAAAAACAAATAATATTTTAAAGGTCATTTAAAATTACAAAACCTCAATAATCTGCCAATCAAAGCACAAGGTGCTAGCAATAAAACCTACCAATCAGGTGGGAGTGCCAATGGCAAGATTCATTTATTGGAGGAGGGGGTATCATATCAATGGATCGATCAGCCAAATTTAAGAAGTTTAACTGTACCCTCTTTTATCATGGTTGCCCAACCCTGCTCCTGGAGATCTACCCCCTTGCAGAGCTTAGGTGCAACTCTGATTGAAACACACCTGTTAACACACCTGTTGTTGAAGCTAAGTTGACTGTCTAGCACAGGGGTCTCCACCTCCGGTCCTGGAGAGCTACCGTTCAGTAGGTTTTCGATCCTACCTGGCTTCTGATGAGCCACACCTGTTCTCAGGTAAACACCAGGGCCAGGCGTGGCTCATCAGAAGCCAAGTGGGACAGAAAACCTAAAGGATAGTAGCTCTCCAGGACTGGGAGTTGCTCTAGCAGGATAGTATCAGGGACATGGAACATGTAATGTTAGTCTTGTATCTTTGTGCCATTTCCTTCTTATTTAAATTTCTTTGTGTCTTTTGACTGTGAAACAACAGGTACCCTAACAACAGACTGCCGTGTGAGAAGAAGGTTGGGCTGCATTAAATCTCAAAGTAGGAACAGTCCATTACAGCTGAGATGGGGGCAGATTTGTCTAAGCTTACATGCAAATGCGAATAACAAACATGTTGCTGTAATTTTACATGATCATATTATCTTATTTTCATAAATAGAAATTTTGTCTCAGTGGGGCCCTAGTATTCAGGGTCCCCCGGTAGTTGTGATAAGTCAGTCCCTGCATTGCTTGAGCCTTATGTTGTAAAAAGATACCATTGTGTTTGAACAGCTGAGTAATACCATACCAATAAAGGACTCGCTTTGTCCTTACCTTTAACTCTTGCTGTAATATTATCATCATTAAAATCTTCTTATCCCCCCTCCCCAGGGTTCACAAACATTGTTACAGGGGGAAACTTTCTGAGCAATACTTCGTTTTGAGATGTTGTCATTGTACGACATTAGAATGTACAAACCTTGATGGCATAGCCTACTACACACCTGGGCTATGTGTTATAGCCCAAATAACAATAAAGGTACAGTATAGTTAATACATAAACCAGTAACATGTTTGTTTATTATTATAAAAGAATTGTGTACCATACATAATTGTATGCGCTATACTTTTACACGACTGGCAGCACAGTAGGTTTGTTTACATAAGCATCATCACAAACAGGTGAGCAGTGCATTACAATGTCACTAGGCAATAGGAATTACTCAGCTCAGTGATAAGCTTACAGGACCTTGGTTGTATATGCACTCTGTCGTTGACCGAAACCTCATCATGCTGCCCACGACTGAAATTTTATCTGTATAGTATGGTAGCCTATAATGCTATCCCAATTCAGCATACAGTGGTACCTCAGTTCTCAAACTTAATCTGTTCCGGACTCCGGATCAAATCCTAAAAAGTTTGAGTTCTGATCTAATTTTTCTCGTAAGAAATAATGGAAAACCATCCATCCATCCATCCATTTTCCAAACCGCTTATCCTTACTGGGTCGCGGGGGGTCCGGAGCCTATCCCGGAAGCAACGGGCACGAGGCAGTGAACAACCCTGGATGGGGGGCCAGCCCATCGCAGATAATGGAAAACCAGCCCCCCAAAATTACACTTAAATATGTTTTTTTAGCATTTAAACACAAAATGAACAAGATAAAACAAGAAGAGCATTTTTTCTTAATGCCTTCCAAAACGATAAAGATCTTATCCCAACATTACCCGTCTTGCCCCAATCGTCCGCTCCTTCCGTGTGCTACGCCCCCTCGTTAACCTCATGTGGGATCCCCATGTGATCAGCTGTTTCTGGTTGTTGTCATTAGTCCTCTGCATTAAGTCTGCAGTTCAGTTTGTTTCACCAGTCCGGTCATTGGGTGCGTTTGACATGCTTACAGCGCTGGCTTAAAGCAACTCATTCTGATTCTGATGCCTGAAAAACCAAACATCCCTATTCTACCTGCTTTTGGCTCCGCCATAATCAGCACTGGCCTTGACCAAGGCCGCTGCTGCATTCAACAACTCCCCCGGAAGAACAAGGCAGTGAGACTCTCTTGCATTCCTCTCCCCCAACCCCAAGGACACCCTTCCTCCATCCCACACCTCCGCCGCTTCATACCCCCACTGTGAACAGGCAGGTCTGTGACCAGCGCCATAATGGCTGCAGGACCGGACTGATGTTATGTCTTTGCTGGACTACCTCTACATCCCCAATTCCCTCCCCTGTTGCAAGTCACTACTTTTTATGTTCTAAGGTATAGTGACTATTATGTATATATATTAAGTCTGCGTCAGCGTAGGTCCGGCAGACTTGTCATTGAAGTTTGCTAGTGTTGGTTTGTCATCACAAAGTGATGGACAGAGCACACCATTATTATGAAAAGTGGCATTATAAAATAAAAAGCTGGTTCAGAAATCCATCATTTGGAATCATATAAAGTAATATTTTTGCTATCTAAAAATAAAAAGACACATTTAATTAGCTATTGAAATATTAATTTTATTTTAAGAAATGTGGCTGATTTCATAATTCTATAAGCCAACGTCTTTTTGTGTGTTTGTTTCTGCCACCCCAGCATGTATTTTAGTATTAATTATTGAATTGAATATACATATAGATAAATCTTTCCAATCTGCACAATATGCTATGAAGGGGAAAAACTGTGTATATATTAAAATGCGTTAGATCACCAGTTCCTTGTTAACCTCTACATATGCACAAAAAGAACAGCAAATTTATAAGTGAAGCTATGCGTCTTGTAGGTAATTAAAAAGAACATTCTCCTTACCATTTGACCGTGCCATCTTGGGTTTCTGGCAATGAACTGCCTAACTGAAAATGATAGTTACTAGAAACCTGCTCAGCAATTATGTAATATATGACTGGGGGAGGGGGGGTGTTGAGCAATAAAAACAACAATAACAATAGTGTATCCCGAAACTTCTGTAGAATCAGAAACTGCGTCATTCGGCAACTTCATACCGATATGCGTAAGGCAGCATAAGTGGCTGAATGTGATGCGCACGGCACCCAACATACCACCAAAATCTTCACCTTAGATTCACCAGTCGTGAAAAGTATTCTTCCGATAATTCCGTTTGCCCTCGGATCCAACAGTAACACTAGACTTGAGGGGACAGAAAAATGTAGCAGCAAGTTAGTTACTAGAGTTGCCCTGGTCAGCCACAGGTGAAGAGATGGTGAAAACACCTGGGATAGAGCTCAGCTGCAAGGGGGCAGCCACCCAAGCTCACAGGTAGGACCCTGATCACCCAGCATCGATAGCCAACCTCAACGGCAACAGATCCCACCACTGATGTTCCAGCATCTAGAGAAAAGCCTTTCCAGAGGAGGACAGGCTATTACAGCATCTAAGGGTCAGTCAGCTTCATATTAACGCCCCTTGATTGAGAGCGAGATCTTGGACAGACTGGTGTCCCGATACGTTTATCCACATAGTGTAATTAATAGCATAATACTACATTATTTGTGTTCCTTCAAGTAACTTACTTTTAATCATCAAAATTGATATGTGATAAATAGATCAAAAGTAAATATGTTATAAATAAATCGAAAGTAAAAGACACACTTTCTCAGCAACTTTATTTTATTAAAGACATCCTCTAAGAAATGTATTTACAAACGGTTTAGTGGAAACCTTCAGTTCCTTGACAGTTAAATAAGGACAGTGACTCCGAGCAGCCCAGGGACAGTTCAGGGAGAATTCCCTCTAACCAACCCATTTCTTACAGCCACAACCTGCCTAAACAATTAACATGACTTGCATTTAAACACTTTAAATCTGATAAATGAATACCCTACATGGAAGAAATGAAACTTAAGTAAACTCCTCATGAAGACACCTACCCACATTCCTTAAGAGAGATAAGAAGCTGACTGACATCAGTACACCTTCTGTCACAAAATCACTGTTGGTGAGCTCTACAGAACTCAACACACTTTTAGCTAACAGTGTGCATAAGGTGACGTGTGAGCCGCAACATAAAACTGGTATAATTCTCAGCAGGACAGTCCCTTTAAATGACGAGAGCCTCGCATATAGCACACCTGCCCCAAAGCAGCCGACTCGCTGGAAAGCAACCCGCATGGTGCAGTCTGAGCTCGGCCTACATAAAACCCTAGGGGGCGCTATGTTGTCATAGTGATGACCAGACTAATTTCTTTAATATCTTGGGAAAGTATCAACAACGGAGTCCCACATCATATGAAATACTGTACAAAATTAATTTATTAAAAGTGCAATAGACAAAAATTTTCCCCAAAGAATTGAAAAAGGAAACTCCAGTTTTTCATGACTAGGGGGTTGCATGGATACAGACAGTCAGAGGTGGGGACCTATCAGCTTGTGGGGGTTGTATGGCAATATTTGATTCACCGCTTCTTGCGGGTTGGTCTCTGCATACCAGGATGAATCGATCTCTTTGTAAAGCTTTTTACCAAAAGAGATGTAATTTTATTTGTGGGAAACAGCCAGACGTTGCCTTCGACCATGCTTCACGTTACTGTTAATGCAGCGTATGGTTATAGGGGTACCTGGTGGTATAAGCTTTGTTAGTTTAGCTGCGTTTCGGAGCCCGTGAAATCCAGAGAGACGTATCTGTGGGTAAACAGAATGGGAGCTCATTACAAACGCAGAGGGAGGAAGAGGAGGGGCTATTCAGCAGTGGTGCTTTAAGATGCCATCTCAGTAACCTCCATGAACAGCATTTCTGTTCAGTGAAACCCAGACCAGCGAGCCTTAGCGTAACCCCTTCCCCCAGGCAGGCAGAGCAAACACAACAGACACAGCAGATCTCCGCTGCTGCCCTCATTCCTGCAGGAATAACTTGGGATTTCTAAGCCCTTTGGTTTTTACCATCACTATATAGTAAAGAAAAGATAAAATGAAAATGGAAAAAAGACAGTGGGGGGCAAGCTGCAGAGGAAGGATCAGGCTGTCCTTGGAAGACGGGGGTTGGACTTGGGTCCTCCTTGGAAGATGGGATGGGGTTTCGGTGACTGGGTCTTCTCTGGCAGAGAGCGGTGGAGTTTCAGTCCTCCGGGGCAGAGAGGGCGGGGTTTCAGTCTCCCCCAGTAAATGGAGACCAGCTCCTCACAAGTTGCCAGTAACATTTCCGGTCACGCTCTCCTGCACCTTCTCCTCTTCCTCATTCTTCTTGTGCTTCCTTGCATGCTTGTATTTATCCACGTAGGCCTTCACAAGATTGGCCACCTTGACTGGGTTAATCTCGCCACTCTTGCTGTGGCACACCTGTAAGCCAAAGACAGACTTAACACAGAATCGTTTATATGGGCCATCACATTGTACATCCATTACTAATGTGAGTCTGCTCTCCTCTTTTTAACTTAAGTCCCTGAACACACAGCGCCAGGTCACAAAGACCCCTCAGAGCAGGTGTGGGCACCTTCTGAACGGCCTTCCGGAGGATCTCCTTGTATTCCTCCTTGGTGATGTCCCTCTTCTGGTAGAAAGGTTTTATAGCCAATTTCACTTCCTCCACGGCCCGTTCCTGCATGTGAAGCTTCTTCATGTACTATAAAGGCAAGATTGCCGAACATGCAGTGGATAAGCCCTAGGTTTGACACTGGTCAGACATGGTCTTTATTGAAGAAGCCCACTCTTTGATGGGGTTCCCCCATTTTGGGAACTCACCTTGTCTTTTCTGGATGCATCCTGGGCACCACCTTCTTTCCTGGATGCAGACTCTCCCTGGCTGGGCTGAGACTGGCCTGCCTGGGCCTCCAAGCCACAGGGGGTGCTGTGTGACACTGAACTGAGGGTCACTTTTTTAGGGAAGTGGGGAGCCAATTCCTCAACCGGGGCAGCAGGTTCAGCAGAGTGACTGGAGTCCTGGGTGGAAGTCAAGGATCCAAATAAAGAACAACATTAAAAAGAAACTGACCAACAGTATACAGACCAGTGGCTGACAAATCCTAATCGATTCAGTGGCTCTACAACTACTTCTAACCTTAGACAAAAGGCAATTAAAATGGAGTTAAACAAAAAGGAAAAATCCCTTTAGAATAAGATGCTCAGTTTATACTCAACTATTAACAGACATCACTGATTGTCATGTAGCATCAAGGCAGGGATATCTTTTGAAAAAACGTGCATGGAGGCTGGGGGGGCCGACATGGTGGTGCAGTGGTTAGCACTGTTGCCTTACACCTCCTGGGTTCGAGTCTCCACCTGGGTTACATGTGTGTGGAGTTTGCATGTTCTCCCAATGTCGTAGTGGGGTTTCCTCCGGGTACTCTGGTTTCCCCCCACAGTCCAAAAATATGCCGTGTCACCCATGTGACTGGTGTGTGAGTGTGCCCTGCAATGGGCTGGCCCCCCATCCAGGGCTGTCCCCTGCCTCATGCCCGTTGCTTCCGGGATAGGCTCCGGACCCCCAGCGACCCAGCAGGATAAGCGGATTGGACGATGGATGGGTGGAGGCTGTATGGGGTTAGGGCGTGAAACCATGGATTGCGAGGCATGGAAATCAAAGGGGAATTACAGGCGTCAAGCAAAACCAGTAGAAAGCAAGTAAGCCTCACTGTCACACTGACACATTGCTCAAATTGGCCAATAGGTGCACCACAGTTCACAAGGTGCTTAGATGAATTACCTCAAAGTCCACCACAAGACTACAACCACATGAAGCCAAACCTTCCCAACTCAAAACCCTCCCACTGTACTTACTGACATAGGAACCCGGTTCCTATATACGTCAGCATCCTGCAAAACCTGAATTTCTGCATACTACACCACAGAGAACACAGCTCTATTAATATACGTGCTATTTTTATCCAACTCACCCTCATCAGTCCAGCACACGTTTGAATTCCTCACTCAAAACAATATGACCAAACCAGTTCAGGAAATGTGTTAGAGGAATGACCTAATCAGTGCTTGAAGTGGGCCGAAACGCAGCGGAACGCAGTTCCGGAACTTCTGTATCCTAAAGACTTGATTTTTTTTTTTTCACCGCACAATGTCAAATGTCGGAAAATTAGAGTTCCTGCACTTATTTTTTCCCACTTCAAGCACTGGACCTAATCAATCAAAATATAAAACAAAGCCTCGCTAAGCATGCAGCTGAAGAGACTATACCTAGGGATACTGGTTTCTCTGAAAAGTTCCCTTTTGACAAGGCATCTTGGAGAATGCCCTAAAAATCCAAAGTGCCACTCTAACCCAACTGAGGTTTGACTTTCATTTACGAAGAAAATACCCCGATATCACTTTCAGTTTCAGTCACATGGTTCCCGCTGGCCCGAGATGCCCCCACCCGCTCATGCTTTCTGTGGGTTTAACAAAAGACATCAGCATGCATGCATAAATAAATAAAGAGCTGCTACCACCTTCTGCTTTGGTGATGTAATTACAGTTAAAAAGAAATCCAGGAAAAGAGGCGATGGTTGACCATAGGGGTCCCCAACAATTATTATCCAAGGGCCAAATTCCACCAGCAACACAAAGCCAAGGTCCAATGCATCAAAAAAAAATCCAACTGGGGACGGAAGGTTCCCCTTTAAATAACAAGGTTTGGGGTGGGGTGACTAACTAGACAAACCAGACAGAAGTAAGCAGGTCAATGCGTGCCAGTTTGAAGCAGCTCCTGGGAGGCCATGTGACTACACCATACCTGGGTCACAGCTTGGTTGGATCCGGGGGACCTCCTGGATGCTTCTCGGCTGATTTGCAGCAGTTTAAACTGAGAAAGTTCTACAAATATTAAAAAAAAAACGGGGCTGATGTCAAAAAATTCCATTGTGCAGATTTTCCTATAGGAATTCCTGTCATGCTGAAATTGTTTCAGGAAAACAAGAATGAACTAGCAAGTAAAAGCAGCCAAACTGAGTGATGTAACTACCACCCAAAATATTTAAACTATTATTACTTGTCCTGGCTTAATAAAGTGGCATTTCCTCATATCATGACTGCCATCCTCACGCCTTTTATCCAGCTTACAGTAAACAGCAATGCTGACAACTCTGGGTAGGATTTAAATCGCAAGTATAAACTTCATTTTATATAAACCATCAGGATTCCCCAGTTCTTTATTGCGTTTCCCCCCCCCCCCCAGATATACTTTGGCAATTCTCAGGACACTTTAAAAGGGACAGGATATGCAAATCTCCCAAAATTTGCATCTCAATACCTTAATCTGATTGCGACAACGTGAAACCAACCTACTCGCTGATACCTAGGCCTCACCATGGGACTTTAAACAAACTACCCCCACCTTCATTTCTCCATCTGGTTCAAAGCTCCAATAATTTCAGGAAATACAAATACATTAATAGCTGGTAGCATGTTCCTGAATTAGGACGGGCCCTTGGTCACCCAAAACTGGAATGCAGCTGTTTAAATATTGACACTTCTTCAATGAGTGTTTAATGGCTGTTTCATATCTTTCGCCAACATTGGTGGGTACATAATTCTTACTCACTTCCAGATTTCTCAGCAACGGGTTTATCAGCTTCCTTGAGGTTCCACGTCACCCTCTTCACTGATGGTTTGGACCTGGTGCCAACCACCATAGAAGGGGGGTCTGTTGTGGCTTTGACAGTGGGTGTGTCCTCCTCCTTGCCCTGACAGACGGACGCTAGTCCTTCCTTTTTCACTGCACTACACTCCCCCCATTTAAATAACGACTTATATTCCTGCTTGACTGGAGGAAGCTGTGCCAGGCTGACCATAAATGTCCCTTCTGTCTTGGTCAATGACAGGTCCTCTTGTTGAACTAAAGACTGTCTTCCTGTTTCAACCTCAGACAATTCTTGTTTAGGCACAGACGTTCCATAAAACACGGTGCTCATCTCATGACCCCCAGCTTCTGGGTGTGCTGCTCCCTCAAGCTTCATAGAAGTCAGACTGTTCAGGATACGACCTACATTGGCAATGTCATCTGCTGACAATGCCTCTAGTTTGACTGAACCCAATGGGTGCTGCAGCTCTAGGCCTGTTTTAGAGACATTTTCAGCTAAAGTGCTACCTGCTGCCCCCATGTGACAGCCCCCTGTCACTGCAGGCTGGCTAGGGCCAGAGAGAACTTCAGTTACATTGTGGGATGACAAATGTGCAAACTCCTCTGCCCAGACAGATTCAGTTTTGATCTGCTTTTGCAGATCCACACCTGCCGTGGACGCCAGGATGGCAGCATCTTGACTCAAATCGCAGGCCAACCCATAATGAGAGGGAGATGACTCCTGTTTGATCTCTACAGACTTCTCCACTATTGCTTCTTTTGGCTGGTTTGCACCCTCAGTTAAGCAGGAGGTGGGAGGTTTCTCTGAGCTTTTAGGACATCTTGAGTCTTCAACCATCTCTAGAGAAATGGGTGACTCCTCTTTAATTTCATGTGGGTCTTTCAATCTACCAAACAGGTCAGGAGAGAGACCAATTTTTTTGATCCCTTTGTGCTCTTGTGATTCTACTAGCATGTTAAAAGCAGCAGTCTTTTCCTGTTTGACCATACTGGGATGACCACCATCTTCATCCGCCACTTCTTCCTTCATAATGTCCATAGATGCTTTAATTTCCCTGCTCAAAGAGGCAGATGATTCCACCCTGATCTCCTTGGCTTCCTTCTCCTCAGCCACTGCTTCTGAAAGTACCAGAGTTTCCTGAAAGCTCTTCTGTGTTGACTGAGAGCTGTTTGATGGACTGACATCAGCCTTCTTCTCTCTGGACCATGACCTGGATCTTGGACGCTTGTCGTCCTTTGACCGTGTCCTGACCACTTCTTTTGACTTGGTGGTATGATGAGCCATCATCCGGTCTTTCCTTCGCTCTCTGGACCTAGACCGGGATCTGGACCTTGACTGTGACCGGGGATTACCTCGCCGCTTCTCCTTCGAACCTTTCTGCGTGTCGTCTTTTTGCTCATGGCTGTCTCGTCTGTGATTCCTTCTCCTGGATCGGTCCCCACTACCAGAGCGAGACCGCCTCCGGTCTCTTGACTGTGACCGCCTCCATTTTCTCCTGCACCTCTCCTCATCCTCCGACATGCTGTCAGAAGAGAATGTGCCCCCCCTCCTGCTCCATGAATCTGAGGACTGTGGTCTTCTCTCCACGCTGCTCCTCCTAGTTTCTTTCCTCCAGCTGGTGTCAGGGCTGCTTGAGGCAGAGCTGTTGTCCCTAGCCGTTCTCCTCTGCTTGAAGTCACGACTTTGCTTTGCACTCACTCTCAATGGTGACCTGGACCTTGTCCGAGAACGCCGGCCGTCTGGCCCAGATGGTTCTGGTTTAACATTTATCTCGCCGTGGTCACTAGAAGCTGAGTTTAAGTGTGCGGATGTCTGAGGCAGCTTCATTGCAGCCTGCCCTGATACTCCCTCCTTGCAGACACGACACTCCGGATCGTCACCTCTGTCCCTCTCCTTCCGTTGAGATAAACTCAGAGGATCAGTGTTCACCTCCTCAGGCTTACAAACGTCTGGAAAACTGTCCCTCTGGATGCAATCCAGATTCTCCTCACCCTCCTCCTCATCTCCCAGGCACTCATCCGCCCCTGCCATGCAAGGCTCGGTTTTAACCTCGGAGTCTGAGCTGGAACACAGCGGCTGCAAGGCATCCGATCTCCCCGGTGGGGAGGCCTCATTCTCAGAAGCATTGTCAGGGGAGTCCGAGTCGGAGCCCGTGGGCTCAAAGGGGTCATAAATCTCGTTCTTGCCCTGCTTTTCATCCCCCTTTTCTCGTGATGACAGTAGTGTCCTCTTACTCTCACAGAGTTTCTTCCATGGCTCACTGGCTGCCTGCCCGCCTGGGGAGCCCTGTGCCGTGGTTAGGCCCAGTCGCCTTGCGTGCCATGGATTTCCACTGCTGCTGATGCGGAAACTCACAGTAGAAGGGCCGGGGTTGCTGGGCAGCGGACCAGAGACTGCTGACGCGGCTCCTGGTTCACTAGGCCTCTGCCTAGTACTGCCACTACTGCTACCCTTATCCCGCTCGCTCCCAGACGTGCCCCGGCCGGTGGTCTGCTGTCGGATCCTGTTGCTGGTCAGGATGTTAGTGCCGGAGTCTGGGATTCCCACTAGGCCGGTACCACTAGGTGTCTCCCTTTTGATCTTTGGTATCCGTGGCAGGCCAGAAATATCCATCCATACAGGTTTGGGTGGGGGCTTACCGACCAACAGTGATGCAGAGTCCTTAGTCATAGAGGGAGAAACGCAGGGGGTGAGGCCACTGACGTCCTGGCTTCTGGGGCTGGGTTCTGAACATCTTCGGTGGTCTGCGTGACCTCCAAGGGGAACGCGAGACCCCCCGGGAAGGGCAGGATGCCTCTGGGGAGTGAAACTCGATGGCTGGGGGGACGTCGGTGTTGAGGGGCTGGGGAAGCTGAATGGTGGTGATGGTCTGGCAGGAAACCCAGAGGAGAGCCCACCCTCCCCACTTGAGTTAAAGGCACTTGATCCCGAGCTTGCCGATGCCCCAATGCGGATCTCGACTCCAGACTCGCACGCCGCTCCACTGGGAATTCTGGTCTTTGGTGACGAAATCGTGACTGTGGGGAGAGAGAGAGAATAAGATATTTGGCGAGGGTGTGACAGCGAGGGCAGCACCGGAGCACCACGGGGAAGCCTACCTGGCTTGATGGCCTTCAGCGAGCCGTCCCGGTTGATGACGATTTCCGAACTGTCCATCATCAGGATGCTTTGACCGGTCAAGATGCTGCCCAGCAGGTCAGGCACAGGGGCGGCCTCTGCCACCACCTCCGTCTCGGGAATCCCAAGCCCTTGCCTGCAAAATCCAAAGCACACTGTCATGCATCCTTCTTGACCTGCACTCACCCTCACCATCACCGCCAATATCGGCGACTGTGTCAGGTCAATGTGACAGAGCAGGCCGAGCATAAGGACAGCGTGAGGCTCACCGGTGAAGGCCCGTGGGTATGGGCCGCGCCACAGGCTGGTGGGAGCGGAGAGCAGAGCGGGACAGCCCAGGCCTCTTGCCATCTGGTCTCTGAGATGGTCCCGGCTCGTCCCTTTGCAATGACACGGATGTCATGATGCTGAGCAAGGCCGGCACGCCGAGCAAGGCCTGCTCCCATGGCACACTGCTTACCCTTCATCGAAGGGGTCCAAGTCAAACGGGTCTCCATATACAGACAGGGAGGCGGCGCCGATGTCAGCACGCATGCTGCCCAAGCTCTGCTCGGCGGGTCTGTACACATCCGGGATGGAGGAACTGCGCCCCTGCCGGGTGATTCCTAGGCTCATGGCCAGGCGAGAGCGGCTGGTCACTGCCTTTCTCACCACCTAGGGGACACAAAGGGGGTGCTATAATGCAATACTTCCAGGAAAAAGGACAGTGGCAAGGGCTTGAGATGGGCACCCACCTGTTTCCTCCTAGATTTAGGCCTCCTGACACGCCGCTTCCGCTTCTTGCCGCTCTTCTCCGACGGCCCCTTCGCCTTCTTTTTCGCGGCTCGCCGTTGCTTCGCTGGCCGAACAGAAAACAAGCCCATGCGATGTCTCACGTCTGCTCTGATTGGCCCACTACCCCAGCAACCAACGTCCCTTTGGCTGGCCCACCTGCCCTGCGTCTCCTGGTCCTCGCACGTGGTGTTAGGTCTCTCACGTATTCAGCGGTGTTCAGCCCCGCTACCACTGCCTCGATGGCCACGTCCAGCCATGTGGACCGGGCCAGGTATCCGGGCACCTCCTGTAGCCCCAACAAAAACCCCAACCTATTAAAACATGTTCCCTTCAGCCCTTTGGCCAAACTAAAAACGTGCATTCACAAGCCTCAGAAGTAGAAACACGGGAGATGATGTGTACGAAATATGCAGTCATGTTTAAAAATGCATCCTGACTGCTTATTAAATAAAAAAAAAAAAATAAGAGTGCTGTAATGAAAAATGGCTGTGGTGCCTGACTGCAGCACTCAAAAGCACACAACAAACAATAGGCAATGTCTTTCCACTAAACGCCGTTGTGTTGAGTATGTCAGACCTGTCCTGCAGTTAGTGCTCACTCCAGTTTATCGCCACTTAGCCGATCTCCATTGTGAACAGCGTTTGGTGCCTAGCCGCATCAATCGGGACTGAGTACGCCTCAAACACACCTGGATGCCGCGTGCCTGCGAGATACGGTTCCTGTTGACGGTGGCACGGACCCTCTCGCTCTGCCACGTACGGGCGATGGCACGCGTGGGGCGGGCAATTGAGGACCGGCTGCTGTCGACAACCAGGGGTATCACCGCACCCTCTCTGACCTCGTCCCCAGAGCCACCTGGAACACAAACGACATCACTCCCTCCAAATAGCTGGTAGGTACCCGACCCTGTTGGGCAGTACCACGTCCGCCATCTTGATTTCGGCACTATCCATCTTATTCACCTGTGCTGGGGTTGCTGCCAGCACATGCCGGGCAGAACCACTCCTCCACGGGGACCGCGCTGAGTGGGGGGGTGAGGCACTCCATGTGGTACCTGAAAAGTTTTAATAAATATCCAGCTCCATTAGTTTGAGCCTCTCCAAGCGGCATGCTGGCCCGTTGAATCAACTCACCCCATGTCACAGCCATCGCACAGAAGCAGTCGGTCCTCTCGGTCACTCTGCCCGCAAATCTCGCAGTTGGTCTGGTCCAGGTCTGGATTCCGCTCAGGCTCTTCCACAGCTGCTCTCGCAGGCTTTGGTATGGAGATCTGACCACGCAGACTGGCACTTAACCCTACTGGTACAAAGAGCTCCAAAATCCTGCTTCCCTCCCATTTTACAACTTAAGCTCATTAACGTTACTGTCCCGCCCCTTTCCACTGAGATGATCACTGAGTCGTTCTGAGTGTTAGCACCCTTATTTTACACAAATCCCAAGAAGGTTCCAACCATCATGTCTCTGGGGTGCTGAAAGCCACAATCGACAGAAAAGAAGAGCAGTGAAGAGCAGAGCTGCAAACACTTCTTACCGTCTTCTGAACTCTCCCTCCGTAACACTTCCGCAGGTAGATGCTTTTGAAAATGATCCGATCCACTGGACAGGAGCTCGCATTCTAGTTGATAGACACAGCAGAGAAGCACAAATTATAACCTAAAGTCGCAGGTTTGTATCTGTGAACATGTTTAGCCATTCTGTACAGACAGCAGAATGCAATGGAAAAAAACAAGGACATCCCAATAATATAATACAATTTTAAAACTAAAGTGAAAGAGCGTTTTGTCTATCGACTGACTTCCGGTGGTTAGTGCTTACTGGTGGCAAAGAGAATTTCTCACTACTGTTGCCGTACTACTCATGTGAAGGATTTCCTCATAAACAAACCCCTGTAATTTTCCTTTAAGAACTGGTTACGTGGGGATCCTGGGAAAATTTTCGGGTGCAGATGGAAAAGTTACCTTGGCCCACTCCAGGATGCAGTCTAGGCAAAAATAATGCTCGCAGCTATCAGGCGTGGCCACTGGCTGCTGGTGGAACGAGTTCAGACAGATGGGGCATTTCTCCGTGTCCTCATCTGAACTGAGGTCCGGCCCACTGGCTGCTCCAGTGGCACCCTCTGGTGCCTTCCCAGAATCCTCCTCACCATCTTCACAAACAGGCACAAGTTAAATACCTAACAACAAGAGCAATATGCCCAAGTGGTAGTGATAATGCTGGTACTGATACTGATCAATAACAGTTTAATAAGATCGATACTTTAGTTTCAATCTCTCTCCTGAATGTACTGCGGCTGTCTATGGAAGCGCTCTTGCTTTTGATTGCTGCTCCCGGCTTTGACAGTGCGGAGCAGTGAGGAGCAGGCTTTGCTCTTCCTCCTCCCTCTTGTGTGTTGATGTTGAACCGTCACGTGACTCAGTGGCGCCAGGTGTACTTGCACACGCGCACAGAGGAGTGCTGTGTCGATTTATTTTCAGGCCAAAGATCAATCAATGGAAAGCAGTATTATTTGTAAAAAGGCTGTCAAATCACAGTAATACCACTAGTTTATACCAGCATATGAGAAAACATTCAAAAGAAAATGCAGAGCCATAGAAGCAGAGAGTGGAGGTCAGAAATATTTCTTCGAGCATGTTTACACTTTATTGTATTTTTTATTGTATTTTGTTTATTGCATTTTATTTTTCATTATAATTTGTTTTTCAAAGCCGGTTCTCTAATCTTGTGCACTTTATTTAAGAAAAATACATTTCGTGTTACTCGTATTTTTTATTAATAAAGTATTTATTTACTTAGAAATTTTGCCCAAATTCTGCCCTCGGTTTTAACTAATTAATAAAAAGATCATAAACACATTTAAAGGTAATGAAAATTAATTCAACATTAGTAATTTGATGATGCATCCACATTATTTATTAAAAAGTATCGATATTGGTATCGATATAGATATCGACATTTACGATACTTGCCCTGTATTTACTTCGTATCGGATTGATACCAAATCTTGCAGTATTGCACACCACTACCAAGCAGACTGCAAAGACCAATATTATAGTTTATATGAAAATAAACATTATGCCTGTTTAGATTGTAGAATTGCAATTTAACTTAATTATATTTATTTCCTGCATATCATTATTTGAATCTGTGTGCTTTGTGTCTCTTTACTGCTGTATGCGAAAGAATTTCTCCCTGAGATGAATTAAGTACATCTTATTTAACATAAACTACAGCACTGCAAATACTCTGATGTTTATAATCATTATTATATAACTACAGCAGAAGCTATGAAAGCAGAATGACTGCTAGTGGACTGAGAATTACTAAAACACAGTGTCTTTGGCCTAAAGGCCTCCAGGGGGCCACATCCACAAACAAAAAGCAAAAAGTCTTCTCTCACCGCAGCTGTCGTTTGAGTAATCTTCCTCGGCGTCTTCTTCATCACCTGACTCTTCATCCATTTCTCCATCCTCACTGCCGTTCTCACTCTCCTCCGAGTTGTCCCCCCCCTCGTCAGTGGCATCCTCTGGGGGTGGAAGCACAATAACAAGAATATTATTTTTACTATTGGGAACAACGGTTCATAAAGGACAAAGCATATTAGGGGACAAAATAATGGAGGCTAGAGATTATATTAAGTTCCTCCAGTGAAATGTATGTAGGGGGGAGCTTAAAAGAGTACAAATCAGAGACATGGTTAACTTGGAAGCTTAAAAGAAATATTAATAATAATAAAAATGTTCATCCACCTCCCAGGACTGATCTCAGGAATCACGCTGTAAGATTGCAGTGTTAAACTGTGTTGGGTGGATTCAGCTCTGAGTTATCAGTTCACCTTGAAATGAGACACACTGACACAGATTTACTTGCAAGGGT
>JABFDZ020000036.1:136861-150806 GCA_019775955.2 Pollimyrus isidori | reverse complement strand
TAATAGATTGCAATAACATGAGAAGATTAGTAATAAAAGTATTTACATTGTATTTACATTTCTGTTGCTCCCCAACAAACTGCGATACTGGGAAAACCTGACATGGCAGGGAAGTTACCAGATTCAATTCAACCCAGGATCATGGAAAATAATAAAAAGAGCACCCCACCACCACTTTGACATCATATCCTCCGTATCTTCTCACCTTCATCAGTCATGATGGCAGAACAAAGCCTTTTCCCTTTGCCGTGAGATGCATTCCTGTTTATCAGCTCATCCTGGCTGTCCTCCTCATCCATCGCTAACCATCAGAAAGCCACAAAACTGGATGGGGGGGGGCACGGCGACAGTAGCAGACAGGACAGCAGAGAGGAGGAGACTTCACCATTCAGCTAGGAATACGCAAACAGTGGAACTGAGAAAGCACATTTCACCATGATAAAACAACCCGTGCATGTGCCGCAGTCCTCACCGATTCATGGTCAGTCCGCCTCATTCTTTTACCATAAATATATCTTTAAAATAACCAATAACCAGCATCAATTGAAAATATTTTATTAGAAAAACAAAACAGCACTATTAAAATGTAGACCATCATTTTAAACACCCATTTCAGCATATATAAATAATCAAACATTTGTAGCTGTTTCATTGGTTTTTGTTTCTTAGAGCTTTTACCCGAGTCTAGTTATTAAATGTATTAAGTTATATGGCTGACGTAAATATACTTCAGTAATAAACGTTATTTTCCCTTCCTGCCTACGAGAGAAAAATCATTATTGGGGGGGGTGGTTGCATTAGCTGGTTTTGATTTATTGGGGGGGCTAAAACCCCAAATCCCCCCGTAATTTACGCCCACGCTACTGGTACTACAGTTGTACAATATTTCAGCAAAACAACCGCAACTGTGATCACATATAAACCAATGCCTTTATATAACGATGTAAAAAACATTAAGAAGTTCAATTACGAAAATCACTGACACAATACATGAAAATCATATTGTCACGTTTGACAGTTAGCAAAACATGTCTTTAAAACTAAATGCAAGTCGAAAAGAAGAGCCCTTTCTGCAGCGATACTCTTGCATGACTGTGTCTGCGCGGCAGGTGTTCGAGCTCGACCCCCGACCGCAATCAAGAGGTGGGTCCCGGTTAGTAAGTACTCGGCCCAATTACAGTCGATGTATCGCTCCAGCATGCACGGCTCTATATCATTGCTTGTTATGTATTTTGTTAGCTTTTGTGTAGTTTCCCTATCTGTGTGCAGCCGTCTCATGCAGCAATGAGACGCCGCCTTGTTGACCAATCTTCTCCTTATTTCGTTTTTAAAGTCACTGCCTACAGTGCTACCACGCACGAAAATAGACAGTAAATGTAATCGTGTACATGCTTCATTTTTGGCGCATGCTCGGATCCCATATTTGATTTTTTTACATGTATATAAACATATAACTGGTCGAATCGGGCCTCTTTCAGACTAGCCAGTATACCCTTTAAGAAAAGCTGGCTAGCTTATTGCTAAAGACGGATATATGTTTTACCAAACACAAGCGGATATATTCGCCTTTTCTGCGATGTTACCAAATGCTCCAGCATGCTTCGCAGCTGGCTGATAATTTGTAAACCCAGATCGTGTCGATCACCTACCCTAAACGGCTGCGTGAAGCTTAACTTAGTCAATTTCTGGCGTCCACGATTAGCGCATTTGAGTGACAGTGCCGGCTGGACTCACAGGCGGAAGTGACCGGCGGGCTGAATTCGTTGTAACACATTTAAAGTGACAGTACCCGCACGCCAGAAGATAGGGTGACCCCCCTACTTCCCACGTAATGACCAAAATACCACATCCCTATGAATTTGATATGTATCCAAAGCGGGTGCCGTGTAGAAAGAAACGATTGTAGGGAAACTGGGGGCCATAGGCAAGAAACTTTATGAGGCCCTCGAACACACCCCGCCTAACATGGCAACATATGTGTTCATTATTTTAGCGTGAAGCGTATATTAATAATGTCAACAAAGAGAATTTAATGATAACAATGCCTTTATTTCCACTTTACTTGGAAAAACAGCATACACAATTAAACTACATTTGTCGGTGCAATGTAGGCTACAATGTAATCGGCCCAACTCGGTCCCCATGCAGTCAATTGCCTGCCTTGCCTGTCCTGACCCTATGGATCTGTCTGCAAAGATTAAATTATGAAACAAATGATTTTGAAATAACTAATTGGTAAAAATGTATTGCCATGTAAAACATGTTTGCTTCTTTAAAAAAATATATTATTCTAAAATGTTTTACCATTATTAGCCACCACTGATATCTTTTAAAAGTTGTCAATAATCAATAAACAGTGTTGGGCATTTCAGGTTCACAAGATACAAATCCAGACCAGGATTTTGTTTTTACCAACCGGTTCAGCATAAGGAGCCATGGTCAAGAAGTATTCAGCTGCTGGATAGAAACAAAATCATGGTCTGAATTTGTAGCTTCTGGACCTGAAATGCCCAACACTGTCAATAAATTAACAATACATCGCTATCTAATATCAACAAAGATGAAAACTGCATCTTTTGACTACAGTCTTGAATCTGCTCTTTCCGCTAGAGACATATGGATCCCAATGAAGGGTTGAATAGCAAAGGCCCAGCAAAAATTATGATAAAGCTGCGGTCCAAATCATATTTTTGAACTGCATTGTAGCGACTGGTACGGATTTTGCAACCAAAAAGGCCAATCACGACCGGGAAATGTTTCTTTAAATATAAATTTAAGTATATTGTTGTTTTCCACAAAATATACACGCGCAATTTAACACATACAGTAAATGTGATGTTAATAAAGATTATTGTGTCATATATCTAAGGTCATGCGCCCAACAGAAAAAAAACGCAGAATGGGGAAGGCGGGGTGTTAGACAAACAACGAATGAAAAATGTAATACAATCGACAAAGGAAGTAAACGTATATATGTGTATTTATATTACTATATAATTATTATTAAACTGATTAACGATAAGTTGTGTGTTGTCAATATATTTGTCCAACCAATTCAAATAGATATATGAAACTTAGTTCTTCGCTAATTTGTAAAGGGTTCTTTCTGTGTACTTTCTTTTTCGCGTTATTGTTGCCATGACGACAGGGTACTTTAGGACGTATCGTGGAACGTTCATACTGTATAATAGTACCAGAGACTTCACCCCCCGCCCTCCCTCAATCCCTGTGCTGTCATGCAGCATCCTCCGTACGTGCACATCGACACTAGCCTCATGGCAACACCGTACACAAGTGTACAAGAGTTCAACCACTTTGAGCATCGCGGGTAGAGCTTTCGATTTTTAGAATGCGTATCATAATATTATCTAGAGATTGTGATCAATAATATTGCACAAGAATGCTATTTTAAATAAATTAAATCAAATGCAACCGCGGCATAAATAACAAAATACGAAAAGCAGAAAATGTATTCCATGTAATGGTTCCGTCCTAAAGTAAGACGTGCAAAAATGAACGCGCCGCACCCCAACTATAACTCAAGAAAATCCACCGAACACATTGGCGGTATATAATACGCCCCTCGAAGATTGTAACACAATAGGAGTCCTTATTGGGCGGGTGTTGGGACCCATTTTTGATTGATCATTGGCTGTATAAAATGCCAGTTAAGGTGTAATTTGCATATCCAGGTCAGGTTGCAGATGCAGAGGCGTGGGCTGGGTTGGGTTAGTGTAACTGAGCTGAACTTCTGCGATAGCAAGCATAGCTCAAATACAACTTTGTAAAAAATATTCTTTTACTTTTCGTGGATAATTAATGTATAATTAAATTCCAGTTAAATCTTCAGTTTTCTTTTCCACAGAAAAAGACCAATGAACTGCAAGTTATGAGACCGGTAAGTATCAATAGCTAGTAATTCATATATTAATTAGATTTATAGGTATTTTAAAATACTCATAAGTAATTCAGTGATGTGTATCAGTTTAATCGATAGAGTAAGAGCAATATAAATAAGTAACTCGTTTAAAAATTGTTTTGTTGAAATGTGCTTATTGTGACAGCACTGTTCATCTGAGACCTTAAAGTCTACTTTCACATCTTAAATATACTTTGTTTTTACCTTGTATAAGTTTGCGTATGAGTTTTCATATCGATGTATCATCTACGTTTTGGAAGAAAGTGTTGAGTGACACATTTTGTCAATTTAAAGACGCAAAAAGATTCGCCATTTATCTTTTTGCACAATGTAATACGACAATAATAATAATAATTATTATTATTATTATCGTTAATGTTGTTATTATTGATGTGATATCACGTAGATATTTGACGATAGTGCGTTTTTGTTATTATTGGAGTCCTTGTTGTTGATCTCCTTTTATTTTTATATGGGTCTCGTACAGTAAGGCACATGAATTTCCAGAAGCAGGTAAGCCACTGACTAACGCACATTGCGCCCGTTCTTACTTCCACTGTGCGTGTGACAGCGGCTAACCAGCTTTTTGGGGTATCGGTCAGTCCGCCAGCGTGCGACCCCAGATGCGCTCGTCCCCGCGTAAGGTGAAGCTGCCGCCCTGCACGACACCCTGCATGCCTCGTCCGACGAGGAAAAGAAAACGTTCCAGTCTTGGGGGAAAAAGAGCAGTCCGTCTTTATTGACTCTGGTGATATTTTATACCCACTAGGGCCATTTAAACCAGCAGTGTATTTGTTGTAATATGTTGCTGTTAAGCATTCCCCAGCATTTCTTTATTTATTGACCATATATTTCAAATATATCTCTGTATTATTTAAATACATGTTGACTTCTGTTGCCATTTTGGCTGTTGTATGTCTAGTGTTTCAGTGCTTGAAATAAAGTGGTATTATTTGGTTTCATTTTGACCTGACTGTTTTACAGGTTTCTGGCTACATTAATCGCTGAATGCGGTCTTGCTAAGTGAAAGATGCCTGGTGGCGCTTCTTTCGTTGTAGCGTTTCAGCTTGCTGGCAATAGGAGGGTTAAAGCAGTGGAGGCGCGGCTCGTAGCTCCGCCTCGCTTTGCCTTCCGCCCGCTCCGTGTCAGGCGGTCTCCGCGTTCATCTCCATTCATAAACGTCCATCATTTTTTCAGCACGCGTGTTAAACATCAATTATATTAAAGCGTATTATATTATCAGATGTGTTCGGAGCGTTGGGAACGAATTATGTTTTCAGGTAATTATATATATGGTATTAATGTTTTATTGAAAATGAGCTGTTTAATAAATTTAAATCTGAAATTCAGAAACTGAATTCGTTTTCCGCACTGCCTGGGCATGGATTATCCTGGTAGCAATAGTATTAGCTTTACGTGAGTTTTAGCGTCCTCTTAACCTTCTAGAATAATAAAACGAGATTTATTACAGCATTTAGAATATAGCGTCCATTGAGTAATAATTGGTCGAAAGTCAGCTCAATTTAAATGATCCAAAAATAGAGAGCTTTGAACAACGTAACATGCACAGATGTGTAGAGATACATTAAAATCATGCGCATATGTTTCTCTACCTCTTTTAAGTAAGTTTTGTTGTAGTGTGTATGCAATCGTATAATTTTTCGGGGTAAAAGTCTTGCTGCCTCAATAGTCGAACTATTATGTGAGTTGCTTAAGAGGTGCTTTTTTATCAGAAGAATCGATTCGAAACAGCTGGTTTTGATGGGAAAAAAATACATGAATCACGTCTCGGTTTAATCACATTTCCCAAGTCTAGTGTCCCAAGCGGAACATGAACCTATAACTTTGAAATGACACTCGCGGGATGAAACGCTGTTTCCCCTTTTGTTGTGTTTTGATTTAGCAAATTAAAAGACCTGCATATCAGCTTTCCTGCTGGTCTCACCCCTCCATCCGAACCGCCCTCCCCCCTTCCTCCCCGGGACAGTCTAGTCGTTAAGCTTTTTGTCCTGTTTTCCACCTTAAATATCTGTCGCCCACAGGCGTGTAAATGAACATCTTATGCAAGCCAATGCATCAGTTACTGTACTCGATTTAAGATGTTCTAGTTGAAGTACGGTCTCTTTCTCTGTATACTGCCGTTTTTCTTGTCTTCTGCAGAAGTCCTGGAAAAAGCAAGCTAATCTGGCATTCTTAAACCTCCTCCTGTGTCCCGTGGATGCATTAGACACTCTTCTGAACAGGACAGATGTCAGTGTAGGGTTGTTACGATCCATTAGGGCATTTTACAAAGATTACATTCTGTGATTGCTTTTCAAGGATGCATCCATCTTGGGTTGTTTTGTCAGATACGTGCATGCACATGTACAAGCATTTTAATAGGGGTTCAAATATTTAGTGGCTACACCTCTTTGTGGTAGTTAGGAATACTTCAGGAATTTTGGCCACAGGCCCACAAATTGAAGTTTCCTTCAATCCATCTGAGATTTTGGGATTATCTCTTCCAGTAGAGCCAGACTCTCCCCAGCCTTCTTAGCTATAATCCCATTTCAGATCATTAATCATGGCATCAGACCTCTGTGACCTGAGCCCTTACTTGAGCCAAAGGTGTGCATTTGGTGCATTTCAAAACATGTCCAAGACAGTGCTTCTCTATGTCATATGATTTAGTATGGAAAAAACAATTTATGTAAAGGCATTAGTGATATCATTCAATGCACAGTGATTCTCTGGCATGGGCTGCAGGCTTCCTGTGACGCTTTACTGAAGAAGTAGTTGGAAGATGGATTGATTAGCGTTGTGATGGGGGATTATCAGGTGACAACGTGGATTCGTTCAGATGCTTCAGCACTGTTTCCGCAGGTTGTATGTTTGTGTTGAGATGTGTGTCCCCTTCATCCCCTCTAATCCTGGGCCCAATCTGCTCATTGAATTACTGTTTTATACGATTTAATGTTCCCTTTTTATGTAGCCATCTAATCCCCAGCCCCATAATAAACATGATGCTTCTGTCCTGGACCTGAGCTGCCACAAGTGTGTTAATATCTGATAATATCTGCTTACACTATATGCACTCGAGATTTTACTGGAGAGGGCCAGACTCTTCCTTAATAAATATTTGCTGTTTGTGTGCCTGTCAGCGGGCATGCTTCCTAGTTGATTTGCAAATTGATCTTTTCACTTATCAAGTTAATTTATTCCTATAAACAGGTAAAAACATATCTTCATGTATCCCTGAATCATGCTGGAAGGTGAACACAGGCTTCCCAGAACAGGTTAAACAGCCAAGGGGCTGTGTTTACTGCTCACCTGCTAGTTCACCAAGTCTCTCCACTCTCCCCCCACCTCTGGCCAACAGGGTGTGACGTTCAGGGATGAAGTGATGATCTTACCAGCAAGCAATTTGCACAACACGGCTAAGTCTATTTATAGAGCTGATATCCCCATGGGTTTTAACAAACAACACTAACTAAACTAACTATCTAACTCCTTGGTAGCACAAATGCATGGCAGAGTTGAATGCATTTTTAAACAAAGCATGGACAAAAATTTGTAGCCTCTGTTAGTGATTTATGAAGATAATTTTTAAAAATCCTATGGTGAGTAGAAATGACTAATATTCTTTGTTGAGTTTTAATCAGTACTGGTTTTTATTATTACTACATGAACATGGCTCTAGTAGTCAAACCATTAATGATTGACTATGAAACCCTCAGCTAGAGGTTTACTGAATTATTTCAGTAAAGAGTAATTGCGTGATCCCTCACCGGTTTAATCCCAGCCTTTACGGTGTGTGTTTATGCCCCAGAAAAGATTCAGCTGAACCCTGTTCACATCGTAAAGCAGACACCAGCTGAAGTGCCCGGACCACTGCTGTAAACTTGACTACATGGCCAGCACTATATTTAATCTTTTGATTTTCCTCACAGCTGTTGCCCCCCCTCCCCCCCTCACTCTTCATGCTCGTATCTCTCAGGATGAGAATGAGCATCCATTTCCTCTGCCGATATCCCTTCGGAAAACCAACCACTCTGGCTCTCGGCTCCCTGGGAAAATGTTGTTTGGCGTTGTGACATTGAAATGATCCGTGCAGTGGCTGTCCTTTTGCTAAGAGGGCCAGACCAGGAGTGTGAGCCCACGCAGCTACAAAGCAAGTATAAGATCTGAGAGAGAAGGAGCATGCAGCTGGTCTGAAACTCAATCATTCAACTTTATTATATACACTGAAGGTATATCATAGAAATCGTAAAATATTTTACAGTAAATATATACTCCAAAATGTAACAAAATTCTGCAAATATATATATATATATAATTAATAACATTTGTTATAATTAGAACAACAATTAGAACAAGCTGAACATTTAGGAAGGAATAAAGTTTACAGTGACCAACTTCCCAGGGCTGTGGTCTCTGTTCTATCTCCATGACGACTCCCTGGATGTCAGGACTGCAAGACACACAAAAATACCTTATGACGCTCCCGGTGTTTGGTATCATGGTACATTTTCTTGCTAAAACATCAGCACATCCTGGGTTAGGGGGACAAAATAGGGGCACAGGCAAGAAGCTTTGGGGATAATATTCCGTTACATCCCGACATGCCAGAGAGAGGGAGAGCAGGAAGAGAAAAGAGAAAGATGGGGGGATAGACAAAGAGGACAGGAGAGAGACCTTTGTGGTATCGGGCTGATAGAGCAAATCGAATCTGGTTTGGTGAACTAGGAAACATATAAGATATTTGCTCTACAATGCAAGAGCCAGCAATTTGTGCCAGCTGAAGCCCTTTTCATAGAAGTGGACAGATCTGGAGACTCTCTCCTGTTCTGTGAGAATCCCTCATCTGTCATGTCACAGTGTGCATGGACCAAGGCAGGAGGTAGAGAGGTGATGCAATCGGTGATTTCAGACTAGCGGAGTAGCAGACAGGGACACCAATGGAGTGCGGCAGTCTCTGTAGTGAGTAGGACATAACTGACCATACGTATCAGAGACACAAAATCTGTTGTGTCCTAGTTACTAAAAGGCACTGAAAAAGGCACTTATACACCTCATGCCCTAACTAAACTGAAGCCAGTAAGAGTCAGTGTGGTGCTCTCATCAAAGTCTTTTCCTTCTGTACGAGCAACTGTAGTTCATGCTAAAGACAGCAGCTGCTGATCCGAAGTACTCAATCCAAGTGGTGGTGTTGAAAGGATGGAGAAAAATCTGTGGCTATGGGAATTCGGCACCAGCATTAGTCCACGAGACTCCTGAAGTGACCGTGAGAGGGAGGACCGGAAACCAAACCAAAGTGAGTGGAACAGGGACGAGTCTCCATAGCCAGTCAGGGAAAGAAGTAGCCCAGCTGGTGGGAGGAAGAAGCAGGAGGCAGAGGAGGAGATATAAGTGGGGGAAAAAAGCTGAGTGGCGATGTGGAGGACAGGCAAAAGAGCCTGGCAGGTGCTCAGTCCCCAGAGCCCAGGTATAAGCACACCCTCATGCAGCTGTAAGATACCCGGGCTGGGGGGGGCACAAGGAGGTTTGGCTCTGCGTGCGGCACGTTCGAGCTGAAAGCTGGAGGCTGGGCAGGCGGACAGGCAGGCTGGGAGCATCAGGATCTCAGACATACACACCCTCGGGGTTCAGACTGGACACCGCAGGGTTCTGCAGGTTTCGCGGGTGTCCCAAGAAGTGCTTGGCAGTGGGGCGAGACAGTGACTCTGCAGGGTACAGGGCAGAGTGTGAGAGTGGCCAAGGCTCACATTCGTAACCTACTGCCAGGGGAAAACCGCTGATGCTATTTAACAGCACAAAAGCATGTTAGATAGACTAATGGGCGGCATGCCTTACATTTCACTCAAATCTCTCAATCCTTTTTTCCTTAATTAGTTTACAAAATGGAAGCATCATACTTTTTTCCATGAGAAATTAATGGCATTAACGTAATAACAGAAGTGATTGGTTCCACTTTTCTCATTGTGCTAGTTCTATAGGGCAGCCAGAAACTGCTGTCTTCCTGATCAGAGAACATTGCACAATAAGGTACAGGTCAGGATCGCAGAGGACGACAATTCAGGTTTAGAACATACAAATACAGACCAAGATTTTGATTCACCCAACCAGTTGCGTATAAAGAGTCACAGTCAGACAGTGCTCAATTGGTTGGCCGAAACAAAACTCTGGTCTGGATTTGTACTTTCTGAACCTGAACTTTCCATCTCTACAGGACCGAGTGTGTCATTGCGTGTCAACCTACCACCATCGCTGTATCTGTCCTGCTGCAGCTTGGCCTGCTCCATCTGCTCCAGGGGGTCTGTGCGCGAATTCGGCGGGGTGGGGGGAACTCCGGTCTGCTGGATGAACTGCTGCAGGTTGCACTGGCGGAGCTCTTTGTTCAGCTCGTCTATCTCCTCCTTCTTAGCCTGGCATGGCAGAGAGGGGAAGAGACCGTTCAGACCCCAGAAGTCGATGGCATTCGGCTCTATATAAAACTCTGATAGCAGAAGCCAAATACTCTGAACAAGCACAATAAGAACTTAATTTCATTAATTACATGCTTAGAGGGACCAAGGAGGGACTCATAGAGCCATATGAACATCTGCACCCCCAGATCAAGATTGGCTCACCCCCCTCTGGGACTGGGATACTAACAGCAAGCTATACAGAACAGTCAAAGAATACCACAGAGCCCAGATAAACTCTTAAAATCCATTAGATCTCTTAAAAAATGTTGCAACATGTATTCATAAATGTTTAGTGATGTACTTCCAGTGTTAACCAAGCATTGCCGAGGGCAATGGGAGGACATGAAACTCACCTTACACACTATCTACAGGAATATAAATTCAACAGAAAGTGGGACGATGGCCAAAGCAATAAACCTTCAAAAAATATAATGTGTTTGTCTGCAGTTCAAGTTACAAACTTACACTTTCTCTTAAACTACAGTATCAGGTCCACTTCCTTGTTAAAAAATGACAATAACAGGAAGGCTGTGATAAAAGGGTATTATATGCTAATCCTGCTCTCTCAGCAATGCTGTGTTCTACTGTGTTAGCAAACTTCCTCCAGTAAGTTACCTCCTGACTGCACACTCACACCCAGTTTATCACTATGCTTGGAATTGCAGATACACTGAACAAACTGCCTGTATAAGGGCTGTGAAACCGGGAGTGGGAAATTCTTTTACATACAGTATCGCCAACGTCATTCCATCTCTGACCTTGTACACCAGACTGGCTGCAGGTCAGTTTTGGCCACAAGGTGGCAGCAGCGCCCACAATTCTGATGCGTATACTATACCGAACTTCAGAAAGCAAAGACTTATTCAGCACTTTTTAAGCATATTATTAGATCATCTACCTAGATAATTCACACGTGTCATTTTAGTGCAGCAATTTCTAGTTTGAAAATGGTTGAATAATACAAGCGAGAAATGAATGACTTCATCAGGCATGAAAAATAACTAATAAAAATGTGTTACTTATCACCCAGAATTAATTTTCACTAATTAGTTAAAATTTTTAAATGAACTGCCACAGAAACCACACAGAACTGCTTTACAACACTGGGCTGCTGCAAACAATTCAGTTGAAGTATAACTCAGATTCAACAGTACGTGCGATACTTTGGACCCAGTGTATGTTCCATCTTCCATGCTCTATGTTCCAAACCCCACATTCCAGGTTCCAGTTTCCATGTTCCACATGCCAAATGTGAGCCCGAAAAAAAAATAGCTCAGATTTCCATAAACAAGGACAAGTATTTATCCAGCAACTGAGCCTGTGAACAGAGACGATACTGGATATGTGTCTGTTACGCAGAGGACACATAAAACGTGCTCCACATGAGACCATTAACACCTGAGCACCTGAACTGAGAAGGCGCCGTTCTGTTACAGCAGATTAATACTCCCTGTCCTTGTTCTGATCTGACTGCAATATTCACACAAGATCACACTCATATGAATCAATGGGAAAGCTATGCAATCAGGTTCTCAGGATGACCTGGCCCATTGAGCAAGGAAGTTGAAGAGATAAAGACTTAAGACACCAAACATTATATGCTTTGAAAAAAGACAAACTGACTTTGAAAGATCTGTAGTGTTACTATTCACCAATATAAACAGTAGTGCAGCTTGCTGATTTTGGGTAAATACACCACACACACTTCACACGCATAAGACGCAGTTTCCTGCACCATCCCCTCCCCGCTCACCTGCAGCAGAGCCTCTACCCGCCCCAGTGTTTTTTCTGCTTCCGTCAGCGAGGCCTCCAGCTCCACCCCCTGATGCTGCTGGCCCTGTAGCTGCGCCCTCACGGTGTCCAGCGACGACTCCTCCCAGTGTGCCTCCTGCTGAATCTCACACTCCAGCTGCGCAGAGTGGGCGGTGCAGTCGTTCAGCCTGCGGCCGCAGTCGTCTAGCGAGGCGTGCAGCTCAGCCAGACGGCGCCGCAGCCCGCGCTCCCGCTCCGCCTCCGCACGCAGTTCCTCCTCCCAGACGGCCTCCTGGGCCAGCTCCGCCTGGTTGCGCCGCGCCTGCTCCTCCAGCTGCTCCAGCTTGTCCTGCCAGGGCCCTGGCCCCGGGGCCCTATCACATTCTCCCACCCTCTCCTCTACAGTCTCCAGCTGCACATCCAGAGCTTGCAGCTTTTCCTGCTGTTGCAATATCAGCCGAAACACCTCTTCTTTGGACGTGCCAATGGAAGGGACAGATCCAGGGCTGGGGGCTGGGCCGGGTAGGGGGGGGGAAGCCCTAGCCTCTGGGGAGTCTCTGGGTGTCTTCTTAATCTGTTTTACTCTGCTCTGCGGTGAATTTGCAGGACCTAGATTGAAGGTCAGTGACTTCTTGGGCTCCCGCCTTCGCAGAGTCACTGGCTCGAGTGGCTTTGGCAGCGTCGGACCTCGGTCCGGGCCGGGCGCCTCGCTGCTGCTGGGACCCGTGCGACGCAGGAAGAACTGCACCTCCTTGCTGTGCTGCCCCAGCTTGGCCAGCAGCTCCAGCGGGCGCTCATCGGCCAGCAACTGCCGCTCTGTGTCCCGCAGCTTCTGGATCAGAACGTAGCGGCCTGTCTGACCTGCGGTTTTTGGTGGGGACACACATTGGGTTCAGAGAGAAACAAACAGATCTGTTTTGCCTTCTCTGCCTATCTCTCATTCACTCTTTAGCTTTTCCCATGCAAATGGCAGCACATATGCAAAGCTTTCATTAAGGCTACTAATAAACCTCAACATGAAATAACAGGATCGGCTCTGTGGAAGGTGTGGCTGCTTCCTGAGCAAGCTGATCAAATCAAATTGAGCCGTACTGAGTAGAAGAGGTAGGAGGAGCCACCTAGGACAAAGGCACGGTGCTTAAGGAGCCTTACCAATGGCCTGGGCCAGAGCGATGACCACATCCTGGCAGGACGTCTCCTGCGACAGGCCGCACACCACCCGCACCACGCCGTCCACCCACACCTTGAGCTCCATCTGCGACGCGGTGCTCCAATCGCACTCACCTCCACATGGCACCGGGCACGACCTGCAGGGACGGGGCAGGACGAGGTCACTGAGGTGCGGTGGCGTGGAAGAAAGGTGGGCAAACCACAATGGTGACAGGAAGGCAAAACTGATGCGGTGTGGTGGAAAACATGGCCCGATCTGCGGCGATTGACGTGGCTCTCTGTCTGCCTCTTCTTAGCGATGCGTTTCCAGAGGTCCCGTTTGGGAAGTTCTCTAAATTACCGCAAAGAAACTACAGTCTGCATCCAAACAAAACACATACACTCATAACATTAATGCAGTGCGACTGCCAGCTGGTCCTGGCCTTGTTCAGAGCAGTATGTGGGAAAACCTCAGTTGAATTTGGTAGAAGTGATCACCTTTCAGCACAAACCTTCTGCCTCTAGAAAATGACAGTTTGAATCCACCAAATTATTAAGTTAGTGAAAGTAAGGTTTTATTTAAACTGTACTCACATTAACTCTGTTGGGGAGCAACAGAAATGTAAATACAATGTATATACTTTTATTACTAATCTTCTCATGTTATTGCAATCTATTA
>JABFDZ020000036.1:111621-132840 GCA_019775955.2 Pollimyrus isidori | reverse complement strand
TGCACTCATTTTCCACAGAAGAGCCCAAGGCCTCTGCTGGGTCTTATTAATGCTCCAACATTTGGAAACATTTGTTCCTGGGACGCAGGCAGATTGCTAAATAGGTTGTTTGGTGCCTCACTAAAGAGCCTCACTTCATGAATAATACATATCCTTGCATGTCCGGCTGGGACAAGACACCAGGACCCCATGGAATGTTGCTCCTTGGAATCCTCCCTCAACTCTCATTGTATTTTTGTGTTTGATACAAGCAGAAATAACTCTCCCATGTGTTAGTCTCTCTTTCATCTTTCTGGATGTTTAGTTATTTGGGAGTAAAGTGGGAATAAAATTAAATAGCTTCAAACTTTTCAGGAATTAATTGATTAAGAAAGGAATACCGCACTGAAAGGGACTAGCGAAGACCTGCATGTAACAGTGAGGCAAGCCATAGTGCTCTGACAGTCTAGGTCATGCTCAGTCACTGACGCATAACCATTGTCCCAGTATCCTCAACCTGACTCTGACCTGTACAATGACTAAGAAATATGAACATTTGATGTTTACGCCCACACACCCCCCTGGGACCATGGATCATTTGGCATGGAAAGGACAGGACACGTCCGGGGCACAGGTGTGGTTAGCGGTACATGGGGCTCTGACCTGCCAGAGAGCCCAGCCCCATAATGCTCCACCATCAGAACTCCAACACTAATGAGCTTCAGTAGACAGAAGGTCCATTTACATTATTTATTAAGCAGACACTTTTACCCAAAGCTAGATACAAGTAAGGCAGATAGCACAGCAACAAGGACTTAGGGGTGGTGCCTAAAGTTAGGGATATATGTGATAGCAGCTATAAGAGAGCATCACCCAGCAAGTCACCTGGCTGCAATATGAGCCCCTCCCAGCCCTAGTGGGAAGTCATCTTCCTGGAAAGTGGACTTAACACTGGCGAGGTAATTAATGTCACACAGGCAACGGACTTAGCGAATGGTGCCTGCCTTCCACTGCCCTGCTCCCAGTAAGGTCCTGGGTTCTCCTTTAGTCTCTAAAAAAAACAATCTTCTTGACAAAAATTCAGCCAAAATGATCATTTGAATGTCAGCGATTTTTAACCAAACTGAATAAAATCAGCATAGCTATTAAGACACACAGAAGACTATTCACAGACTATCATCACTTTGTCAAGGCCGGCACACTAGCATGATGACAGGATAGAGTGCATTGAGTAATATGATTTTCTTGGAACATACTTAACCATGTGAGCAGCATGGTGGAGAGTTAAAAGGGTCCCCTACATACAGACTGCAGCATGCCCTCGGGGCCTGTTGCTACCGCTCATTAGCTCCGGCCTGTAATCATACCCTGCCGGTGTGACTCAGCACCAATCACCCTATCCTGTGAGCACACGCCTGGGGTGAGCACCGGCACTCCCCTAGCCTTGCACAATGGCGCCGCTCGTCTAAAGGAAATTAGCTTGTCAAAACCAGATGATGGGGTGGCTAACATGGGCAGCCATCATTTACAGTCAAATACTCTCCCGAACCCCCACGAGGTTGCTGCCGTGCTGGAGTAACATATCGGGTCTCCCGGCCGAGGATTACCTCCAAGACCTGCCAGCTGCTCATGTTCCAAAAATCAGACCCAAATCAGAGGCCCGCCCCCAGACGTTCTCCAGAGATGTTCTCCTGCTAAGCTGGAGGCCCTTGATCACGATTGGGCTGAATGCTGTACATGAGCCTGGGCTAATTAGTAATTTAGTGGTTCCTCTTAATCGTTGCCGTCATGAAGTATTCATGGGTATGTGATGTGGCAAGGCAGTCATCTGGGCTGACTGCCATGATAGATTAGATAGATAGATAGATAGATAGATAGATAGATAGATAGATAGATAGATAGATAGATAGATCCTCTATATTACTTTCCACACCACTTCCCAAAGTTGCGTGATTTCACTCAACCATATACCACCAGCTTTTTACTGGGATTCTGTTAACTACACCTACACTAAGCTGCTCAGCTGGACTTCCTCACAAGGGCTTCCATGACACCCCCACTTCTAAGTGTGTAGAGAGACAGGACTGATAATAGCTGCTGTTTTCTCTGGTAAGGGGCTTGGGTGATTCATTGATATGAGTGGACGTACAGATGTGTTTCAGGACAATGTGTGGCTACATCCAGCTTTTCCAGGGCATGAGGGGGGTGCTGCAAACACTGAGTTTCCATGCAATTATTCAGGGGTGGGGCTTAGGGGCACTCCGACACCACGGCAACACCAGCCTGCAGGTCCTGTCAGTGAATAATTACACCCCTGTCACACCTTCATCCTCCTTAAAGCAGAAATTTACAGCTTCAGTCATTCCAATGAAGTTCAAGCTACTTTAGAATGTTGATAAGTACACCAGATGCGAGGGTGGGCCAGCAGATCTGAATTACCGAACATGAGAAATCAGCAGGTGGGACAGATTCTAATCTACATTCCTGTGTGTGTGTGTGTGTGTGTGTGTGTGTCACACGTTGAGTTTTGAGAAACATTGTTTGATGTTATTGGGACCATTTTTTGTCCCCATAAGGGTAATAATTTTTAATCTGTAAATTCAATCAAACAAGTAAAAATGCCAAACGTCTTGTATTTTGTTTGTTTACTTATGGTTAAGGTTGTCATTGTTGAGATTAGGGTTTTTCCCATGGAAATGGAGAGTCCCCACAAAGATATGAATAGAAACGCGTGTGTGTGCTTGCAGGATTCTCCAGTGCGAATCCCCCCCACTCAGCAGGAGATGGCCTTATGACACTGACTGCCACTCATCACTTGCACCCGGCAGTAGTTGCTTAGCTACACCTGCAGCCTGTAAGGGTCTCTCTGCTTCCACTGATTTAAGGGACTTGGTTGGCTTTAGATATTACCATTTTTAATAAATTCTCATAGGTCAAAATCTAGCAGACCAGTTCAGGTTAAGCATCTTTCTCAAGTTCCACATTTGGTATTCGAATGAGCAGCCCGAGCCCGAGTGCAGTTCCGTAATCGTGAGCCACACTGCTACCACCCCCAGAAAGAGTCTGGGGACTGGCCCGCCTTTCGTAAACAGGCAGCAGAAGGACAGAGGAGCGGCATGTTAATGCGTGGCAGGCAGCATGTTTCAGTGCTGTGAACCTAAGGCGGATGAAAAAAAGTAGGTGATTCAAGACACAAACATCTGGAGGAATTTCCATTGCAAAACTGCTGGTTAGCCAAGGAAGATTCCTGCAGCACACAAAAATGCTCTTCACATAGTGGAAGTTTGTTGAGTGAGAAGAGTAGGTATAGTCCATGTAGGCCGCATCTCATGTTTTTGTAAACGGGGGAGGTGACAGTCCTCACCCTCTGTCATTACAGACAGCTTGTCAGGGATTCCACCCATCCCTCCTCCAATCAATGTGGCGAAGACACCCCTCTCAAAATTTATGTTGCGGAGACTAGGTGTGTATGTATAGACCTTGAAGCCAGTAAGGAGGCCCGGATCTCAGCCGTTTCATCTCCCCCCTGGGGTGTGGAGGGGTGGGGTGAGCAGTCGCCACAGGAGACGCGACTCCTGAAGCATTACATACTTTGCACCATTGTTTAAGTGCGACCAAGAAAAATAACTGCCAGCCAAGTCTCTTTTCACATGCTTATTTACCTCCAGATGTGAATTTTCAGATTTAAGCTGAAATTAAAATGTAATGGAAGATCCCAGGATCAGAGTTCTACATAATTTCACTTGACTTATATAAAGAACCCTTACCAACACACATACACATATAAACATGAACAGTGCACACTGCAAGCAGAAACGCCAGAAGACAGCAAAGGACTGGAACAAAACTGTGTTTCATTGGTCGAGCACAGGGCTATTCAACTCTGGACCTTGATTCTAAATCTAGGCCTTAGTTCTCGCGGGTTAGTTAGTTTAATAATAACGGATACTGACTGGTCACAGAGGCTTCACACCTAACTCACAGGTAACAGAAGGCTAGAAAATCCGCAGGGCTTGGACCTTGAAGATCGAGAGTTGCATAAACTTGGTCTAGCAGAAGAAAAAACAGGTACAGGGGTACAAGATTCCCTGATCACCCACCCTCCATACCACCAGTTCAACTGGATTTCCAAAGCCGAGAGGAAACACACAGAGATGTTTCTTAAAACAAATTGCCAGGTACCAACATCTTCAGAGTGTTTGACAGCCTGTTTAAAAAATGACTCATCACAGTGTAGCAGCACTGAGAAGCTTCACCCGTAAGTCAACACAGGCTTTCAGAGTGGCTAACATGGAAAGGACTGCTAATCTTCAGGGGTGAGCTGATCGTGTAACTATGTGTGTGAATTCTCCAGAGCATTTTATCTGTCCCACACCTGCTGACACTGCCAGCTCTAACAAGAGTGTAAAACAGGTAAGCCTACCTTTAGATAATGTCCTTTATGGGTGGAGGTTTGACCAGTTGGAAAAATGTAAGAATGACAACAGAACTGGTTGACCATGGCAATAAAAACCTGCACCAGAGTCATATTTTCTAAACAGATGACAATATTAAAAAAAACTGTAATATACACGTGTACCCGTAGGAGAACCGCAGCTGCATCCAGCTTTGGAAAAAACTGAGGAGGGACTCCCTTCATAACGTGAGCCTGGTTCTCTGTCTGACTTTTTAATTCAACCATTTAAGAGATGCTCTATTCAGCACAAAGTGTGATTAGCATGACATGAAACAGCAAGTACAAATAATCTAACTTTTGCTGAGTGTTTGTGGGTGAAATATCGAACATTCTATTTGGAGTGAAAAATCAAGCATTCCGCTATATTGTCACTCATTATGTCAAAAGTCAAATTTGCGGGCCTGAAGCAGGAAGACTGTAGCCCAAGTGCAACGGATGTGTCAGGAGGCACAGGAAGCGACAACTTCTTTATCTGGACGACAATCATACAAAATAGAGCTTCATTGTATGATGTGGCGAAGCCTGACACAGAGGGAAAACCCATCAACCTGAAGGCATGTCTTCACACCCAATAACTTCCCCATAACTGAAAGTACATGGAAAATATCCTTTTTCAGGTCCCCTATGGGGAAACACATATGCTTTGCAAACTATAGACTTCGTCACAGAGGCTTGTCATCCAAAAGTCAACAGTGCACTATGAAGCAGAAGAGGAGAGCAAGGGAGACTAGACTTCCTTATGAGGACAGGATGAGCCTTGTGGGCTCACGCCTACCCACCAGCCCACAATGTAGTCCCACTCTGGGGGATCAGCGAGTCTGACATCAAGAATGAATCAGAATCTGGCCACTCAAAAGCAGAGAAAACAGCAGGGTTGTGGTATTCACCTTTAACCCGCCTTTACCGTGAAGATTTATTTGCTTCTCACCTTCTCCGGAACACTAATGTAAAATAAACAGGCCTTAAAGGCAGAAAAACAATTGTCCAGGTTGAGGCATGATGATAAACATGCTGCGTTAGGCCATGCAACAACAGAAATAAAATGACTAACCAAATATCTGATATCTGACTGAGCAGGCAGCACACAAACTTACTGCTGCAGGCTGTACTCTCCATGCTAAACGATGCTTTCGGGTAAATGAACACAGCCTCATCTTTCCCAGGCTAGCGGTTGGAAGTGTGACCATTTAAAAACAAGCTAGACTCGCTTAATAAAGTTCTCACATCATCACCTCGCCTAGATTTCCTCAGAATTTAAAACGACACACCTGCCTCTTTAGTTTAAGGACTTTAGTCATTTGAACATGGCGTGTCGTACAGCTGACAGCAGTGAAACACAGCACACAAAGTCGCTATCACTGGTATCGGCACTGCCACGGGAACATAGCGCTGCACGGCGAATCCCTGTGAGCTCTCCATTGAGTACCCTGTTTGGAATGCACTTCGCCCTCGATAGCTCCAAGCTCCAAACTCCGCGCTAACAGGTTGATTTAAAGCCACAGCGTTGCGAAAAAAGACAGACAAAGCAGCAGTGAGGAGTGGCGAGGCTTACCTGGCACGGAAATTTCCCCTCGTTTATATGCTGGGCTCCTCTGCCCCCCACTGCCCAAGCTTGGTCTGGAGAGCTGCCTTTGAGGGCTTCCTCGACGTGACGAGAGGGATACCCGCGGGGGGAGGGTAACCTCAGCCAGCCACGGAGGTGGGGGGCGGTAGCCGTGAGCGGGCTGGGGCAGGGGAGGGGGGTATCGGCCCGCCACGACTCTGGAATGCAGCCCTCCTGGGATTCTTTATAGCAGCTGAGAGCGACCTGTGGCCATATCGCCGAGAGGCCAGGAACCCGTGTGCGCTTCCCTCTCACGCACTCTGCTGATCAGCACACCCAGGTTCACTCTGCTCTCAAGCCTTGCCCCTCCTCCTTTCCAGGTAGGAGTGTCTCTCTCTCTCTCTCTCTCTCTCACTCACTCTCTCCTGTTTTCCTCCTCCCTCGCCTGCATTTCTCAGCTGTTACCCGGCCCCATCCCATGGCCACCTGCGTCCTTGCCCATGCTAGCAGAGTGTGTTGGCGAACGGTAGTTTACGTAACCCCGTAACCTGAGCGGGGGCGGTCCACCAAGACGGAAGCTGCCGGCCTCCTGTCACAGGTGCATGCAGCTATGTAAACAGCACCTGGTTAGGTCTAGGAAAATGCTTCCTGGATGAGGTCATCGTCACTGTTACCAACCGTATGCTGATACACCAAAACTGGGAGGAGCCGTGTGTGTGGACCTAAGCCTTTCCGGTTATCAGTACATTTAGTGCATTAAAGGGACTGAGAACAGATCACACACATGAACAGGTTCCTACCCCTTTCTCAACACTCGGTCCCAAAAAACAGGTGTGACCTCCTCCATTGTGCCAATTACAGTGGTACCTCGGTTCTCAAACTTAATCTGTACCGGACTCCGGATCAATTCCTAAAAAGTTTGAGTACTGATCGAATTTTCCTCATAAGAAATAATGGAAAACCAATTAATTGGTTCCCATACTTAAATATGTTTTTTTTAGCATCTAAACACAAAATGAACAGGATAAAACAAGAAGAGCATTTTTCTCTTAATGGTTTCCAAAACGATAAAGATCTTATCCCAACATTACATCGCCCTTCTCCGATCGTCCACTCCTTCCGTGTGCCATGCCCCTTTGCTAACCTCGTGTGGGATCCCCATGTGATCAGTTTCTGGTTGTTGTCATTAGTCCTCTGTGTTAAGTGCATGTTTCAGTTTGTTTCCCCAGTCCGGTCATTGGGTGCGTTTGACTTGCTTGCAGCACTGGCTTAAAACAATGCATTCTGATCCTGACGTAATGCATCACAATCCCGGTTGCACAAACTGGAACTGCCTCCGTGACGACACACCTTTACCCTTATTGGGTGAAGAGTTTAATTAAACGCATGACATTTGTATCCCAGGCAGTTCCGATGCGTAATCTGGGTTAAACTGCATCCACAGGCGTCTAAAAAGGGGCAAATTGAGCATAAATATACACTTTTTAACAAACTGAAATTAAAATATATACATCTGCTTCTCAGAATCCATAAGTCCACTGTTACAACTCCCAGCCTGGTTACTGGACTGCCGCCACTTCATGGTAACCATTTCCATAAACTGAGGATCTGACACTGGCATTCAGTGGTGAGACATGCCAGTGACCCAGGACCCGAAACAGAGAGGAACAGGTACGGCAGAGGAAAGTCCCTGGTTCTGAGTGAGCCGAGACTACCGCAGGCGATGACACGGGAAGTAAAGGGATATGCTCGGGGCACAGCCAGACCGCCTGGGGGTGATTTCGCCAAAAACGAGGAGGAACTGAGCAGACCCGATGGCTCACAGGGCGCCGAGTTACTACCCGGCACAATAATGTTGCCATGGCAGCCCTGGGGAAGCCAGACTCCCCTGGCCATCCATGACTCTTTCATCTATTTCCAAATGTTTGGCATCACCTTCCAGGCATTCTTGAAATCTTTTTCTACCCTCACTGCTCTCCCCAAGAAGCCAACACACCCCCACATTTTTCCTCATAACCCAAGAATTGTGAAGATTAAACAAAAAAAAAAAGGTAAAACTACTTCACAGCAACACATTGGGCCCATGAGTGGAAAAGTAAATCCCTTCATTAGACTAGCCGGTGGGTGTGATCCTGGGCTGCTGATAGCTAAATAAACAAAAAAACACACTCAAGGTGACAGTAATTCTCCTTTGATTTACACAGGAAGAGGTTCATGACAGCGGAACAGCGGACTAGAGCACGTTTCCGTGGCAATATCTCGAGGGATTACATTACCAATGTTTTCTTTGTACCTGGTCTTATTATTCACCATCATGTCAATGGTTTGAATAGAATATTCTTCCCTCCTCTTTTAAGGTCTCTGGACCCCCCAAAGTAATTCAAATGATGAACACCGTCTAACAGGTTAAAGCAGGACAGAAAGGGAACATTTTCTTTGCCATACTAGCCGTAAACCAAAAGCCCCCCCCCCCAGTCAGATGCAGGGTAGTTTTGCTCTTTTCGTTCCAAAGACATTTGAAAACAGCCCTTCTGTGTCATTACAGTCCCTAGATTACAGCTGCCTCACATTCTAGCTGTGATTTATGTATTGAGAAACACTGCAGTTTTTAATTGGATAATTACAACCATTTTATTTAAATATAGGTTGGCTAACAAAAAAGGGAATTCTTTGTTTTTTTCACTCCAAGAAACAGCCAAATGAGAAAACTCTGCTATACCACATTTATAATTTAACATTCATGTTTCACCACAAAAATAAAAGGCAGTATTTCCCTTTTTTTGTGCTCTTCACAGGGTTGACATTTACTTCAGTAATAATGAAAATTTTATTCCCAAAAAAGTGCACATATGCCTACCAACATAATGTAGGCCAGTCCACGTGTCAGTACCAGATAACCCTACCAGGTAAGGGCACTGCTGAGGAGGACGACTAGGAGCTCCGGAGATCCACTAGCTGCCTGAATTTTGACTGGCTTTCAAGGAAACATCATTTTCTGTGGCTTCCTGTGGAAGCAGCCATCTCGACTTTCAAAGACTTACACAGAGGGCTGCCCTGAAGAGCCCAGGTTATGTGTGAACCACTCCCCCACCCCACCTCAAGGCGGCAGAAAAACAAACACTGGGCTCAATGGGCAGGCTCACAATAGCACAGGAAGGCCACAGGCATGACAGGGGTTTCCAGAGTCCGGCAGGCGAAACTACCCTCTCCTGTAACTTTGCCATGTTTGTGGAAATGATTTAATTTGAGTAAAAGGGGGGGGGGAGTTTTAGGCTTTTTGAGACAAAAGCTCTGGGGTAGTGAGAAAAAAAAATATAGGCTGCAACAGGTGAACAGCATGGGAAAGTTGGAAAGCCTGGGAGAACAAAGGGAGAGAAACCAAGCCCTCTCAGCTAGGAGCTCCTCCATGCTGCTGTTGCCTGCCCCCTCTCCTCCCCCTCTCTGAAAGCCTCCTTCTTTCCTTGGCCAAAAACTTACCCAAAGCCTGGCAATAAACCTAACCTCAAACTTCCCAGTGCTGCTCCTGCTGTATGCCTCAAAGGCACCGACGCACCCCAATGCGAGCCAATGAGGACAGGCCGCACCCGGAGCAGGCTGTCAGGCAAGTACGAAATAAGTCTGAGAGCTTCAAACTTCCTCTCAGGCCAAATATCGTAATCCTCCTACAGTTGCCGTGAACCCAGAAGGTGTTACATTACAATGTCAAGCCTAAATACCAGCCCAGCAGCCAAAAAATGATTTTGTCACTTCAGAAAGCAAATAAGGTAACCTTCATAAAGCATGCCTCTTTAGAAATCTGAAACTAAGTGGCCAATAGGCCGAGATTCCCACACTAGCAAACCCATAAGCTTAACATGCAAGACATCTGAAAATAGGCCCATTGTGTGAGCTCATTTGGGTGTGTGTGTGGGGGAGGGAAATAAGAACTGGACGTTGAATGAATAGCTGTTGATGTGGGGCAGACACCGATAACCTAGCCATTCAGGGAATTTTTGACTCACTTCAGCTGGAGCCACCATCCTATGCATATTACCCAAATCAGGAATTTCAGGATTTTCCTGTCCTAAGCACTGACATTGCAGGTGGCAGGCGTCCCACTGTTGCCCGACAATTACATCATCATGAGGATGCAGAATGAACAAGGAGATCAGCCTGGCATGACATCATTCCTACTGACCGCAGTTTACACCTTACGTTTTATAATAGCACCATCATTTTCTTTGCATTGAATAATGTCAGCATGCCCAGTCAGCCTCGGACCTCCAGAGGGTTCTTTTGTCTCCAAACTACAGAGTTTATGGTTCCTCTCCTCCATAAATGTCTGGCATTTCCAATAGTCTTATCTCCCAGTATCATGAACTATTTCTGCTTCTATACACTAATGCTATATTGCTGAAAACTCTGATAGAACTGCGCTGTGAAAGGTGCTATATGACACAGAGTGAAGTGAATCACTCCGGAGATACACAAGAAGAATAAGGCAGCTCTTAATGTTACAGAGTACCGGTCCACTCCCAATCTCAGAGGGAACAAAACTTACAGACTGCTCGAAATCAGTTGTACCTAACACTCTCTGTTTTTTATTCGATGCACATTTAACATGCATACTATCTTAGGCAACATTCTTCGGGTTTAGGGGAAGACGGGAAATGGACCAAAACACAATATCCATAATCATAAATGCCAATAGTGCTGGCTGCAATGCCACTGTTTTCTTCTCACGACTGGACGTAGGCGAGCCGACCTCAACACCCGCCTTTCATACGCTCTGTAATCATAGACAGCACCAGGCACAGCAAATCACCAGGCAGGCTTTGTTTCCCTGTGAGCACCATCCCGAAAGGGGAACCTTACGGTGGGAGTGTGGGCCTGCAGATAAGATGCCTCTCCTGCTGAGCATGTTTTAAACCTAAGAAGCCATAACGGAAAAAAAAAACTATGCGCTGAGTCAGATTTCTAAAAGCAACGCTTGTTCTGTCTACAGAAGGGAAAATCAAAATCCACTCTGTCATCAAAGTCAAAAGTAAAAAAAATATTGGATCAGAGAGGTAGAGAGAGGGAGTGTGACCCTGTCGAGAAGAGAGCTAGAAGCCATGGAGTAAAAGTACCATTTAGGCATCACGGCTTTAGAAATGCATCTGATCCAGCTTTGAAAACAAACCATAAAATGCACAGACAAAACTCCAGGTGCTTTTTCACAGAAAGCTTTACACACAACACCTGAGGGCACGTCCACCACAAAAGTTTTTCTTTAATAAATTCACAGAGACCTAGTAACACCTGTCTCTCTAATAAGCTTTTTACTCAACACTGCATTCAATTAATTGGCAGATGAGTGACTTCCTAGGGCAATGGGATGCCATACAGTGCATGCAGAAAATAAATATGACAATCAGAGGTAAAGAGACCGTGTTGCTTTCAGGTTTATTAATATAAATCCACGAGCATCTCTGCCTGAGGTAATATTCAGTATGACAGTAACCCAAAAAACAATCAGAGCTGACAGAAGCACATGTACCACCAAGAAGTAATTCAGCATGGAAATTTATGCAAAGATGTCCTACAGCAAGTTTATCTGGACTTGTCTGGCAATAGCTTGGCTGTGCGAAGCATGGACCGTAAGTGATAACATCTGACCTCACACAGTACCAGTGAATGGCTTTCTCACAGCAAATCCACTGTATTCCCATGGCTACCAGCATGGGTCAGATGACCTATAGCATCACTGAAGAGGTCATCCAACAGGGCTAGCAGAGCCCACTGAGTGGGTCTGTTGGCAAGGGACAAGTGGCCAAGAATGTGTGGGGGGGCTACAACAGGAGATTTTTGGTGAGAGGATAAGGAAGAAGAGGGAGATGGTCACCACCAGGGGCAAGAGGGCCTGCTAGTAAACAGATCAGAGTGGATGTAGCGCAGGGTTTCCCAGTCCGGTCCTTGTGGACCCACAGCAGGTCCATGTTTTTGCTCCCACCAAGCTCCCTGCAGTCCACATCCAAAACTGTGCAGTGTCTGTGGGTCCCCAAGGACCCGATTGGGAAACACTGGGCTATAGCCACATGAGCTCCCTCCTGACCAGCCTCACCCTGCATCCCTTATCTCCTCCCCAACTCAGCCCACAGAGCAGTCGCTAGCACCGTAACTGAGGCCCACAGAGGACTGAACAAAAAGTTGTCATGTGGCTCCTTTCGCTAGCTCTAATTCTGGAGCGTTTTGGTTCTTAAACAGTCACAAATTCCACAGCACACCAGTCGCCTGCAGCCATGGTACCTCTGCCTTTGGCACCCCCTCCTATGCAGTTCTGCTTCAGGCAAACTTTGGACCATGTGAAAAGTCTCTCATGTAGCAACCGCTATACCTTAGGCACTGCTAATTAAGATTTAATTGACAAGCCGCAGTGGGAACCTCATCTTCCCTTTATCACAATCATTACATTAAAATTTATACAACTATGGAAGCTTAAGGCATAAAAAAACAACTTGTTGCAAAGCAGAGTTTTAAAAAAAAAAAAACAGGTTCACATACTCACCTTCTGAACGGCTGGGTCCTGACTGAGTGAAAAAGAAGAAAAAGAGCGGTGGCAAGCGTCCTGCTCTGCGTGCGGCAGTGCGTACATGAGCCTGCTTGCGACAGCACAAGAGTGGAGAGAAAGAAGTGAAGCGGGGCCGCCGATCACTGTCACCTTGGAGACGGATGCTTTTTCAAAGGGAGCGGCCAATGAGAACCACCAGCGATTGTGTTCAGACAAAAGGCCACGTGACAGTCGGCTGCTTTTGTGTGGAACAAAAAAAAAGAGTGAAGGGAAATATGGACGACTTTCAAGAAAAGTGTGACTGAAAGGCAGCAAACCAACACCCCGGTTTGTGTCTTTTTGATCTGAGCCAGATTCCACTTCAGTCTGGTTCCGTATGGCTGCTTTGACCCCTGCCATCATTGCCTTTCCCACTGGCCCTACTCACAGAACACCACCATGTTACACCTATAAACATGGACCCTAGTACTCTCTCACAGCCAGCCTGGCAATCAGTGTATCTTTGTCATTCTTATCAGCAGGGGCTGAAATACCTTCCTGTAGCACAGGGCACAGAAAAGCCAGTTCACCAGTGTTCCCACTCTTTAGAGTTCAGAGCCTTATAGGCCATAAAAAACAGACAGATCTGTTGATCAGTCAAAAGTAGAACAGGCCAGACTTTAATTGCAATAATAATTCTGAAAACAAAAGCATTTTTCAAGTACAGCCTCATAACAGTGACATTTTTAACAACACTTTTAAAAGATATCTAATGGAAAACAGAGATGCTAGATCTTCACATAAGTCTCATTTATAACCTGAAACATCAGTCCACCTTGAATTAATAATATATCAACTTTTTTCCTTGAACAACTTTAAATGTGGGCATATTATTCCCTACATGGTTACAAAGTGCAGAAGTTTTACTATAACACCAAAAGAATTAAATACCACAGTTTGAAGTTAAATGCAAGAAAAAATTCAGGGAGATAAGTCTCGCTGAGGTCCCAGGAAAGTTTATCTGTATCTGACATACAAGGAAGACAATGAACAATTCATTTATGTATCGACACAGCTGAAACACTGTATCAGGAAAAACGGCCTGTATTTTACTGGAATGTTCAGATAACACACAGTTGAAAAGATAAAGTCAGGGCGGAAGACAGCTGCCCTTCTTTCTGCGACTGTCGTTCAAAAGCAGAGAGATGAGTCACTACTGATGGGTTGATAAGGCAGCCGTATGGTACAATGGTCACTAATGAATGGCACACACTAAAGGACCATACAAAGAACTAACAAAATCCAAATCCAGAGTGTAAGTGCACTGGAATGTCAAGCCACATGGGAAAAGGGCAGGAGTATCTAAAACTATTGGTATTTAAACAAATCTGTCAGATGAAATCTCAAATTCACCCTCCTTAGATGCTGTGCTCTAGAATATGACGTATATCAAAGCAAGATCGTGTTGAGGGTTGGTGCCAGCCTACACCTGACAGTGTACATACGGGCGCATGTGTGTGGGAGAGAGCCCGTGCTATCTCCGCTGGCACATAAGACTTTTCTTGTTTTTGTTCCAGAGGTCAGCTGGACAGATGACTCACTCTGGAAGGATTTTGAGGCAGAGGCCAGCACAATTCAATACACAAGTTTTACAGCATTCCATTCAGTGTGTAAACAGAAACCCGTAAAAAATCTTCTAAACAATGGATGGGTATTCACATTCAAGGATGACAAAGATTAAATTGCCTTGCTTACTGCAGAGAGCATAGCATGTATGCTTTACCTAAATTTTAAATACCAGTGACAATCCCTCCCTGTTCATTTCTATTTTCCACCATCCTTTCTATTTTAAATCTGGAGCCATAGTGCTGGTAAAGGACTTTTCATTGGAAACCATGACCAGTGATACTGTAGATGAACAGGAAACTGCACTAGTTTTAAAGGATGGATTATCCATTACAGATCATAAAACCTAAACCCAAGTCAGCTGTCCTGAGCTGAATAAGACCACAATGTGCTTATTATCTGCTTCCATTTTCACCAATGAATTTAAAAAGTTTTTTTTCTCACACTAAACAGGCAACCTTATTTTCTGTTCCTTGTGTTTTAAGTGTTGTTACTGTCCTGTCCTTTCCCTGACCCTGTCTGTCTCTGAAAAGGGGAAATTCCCAACATCCTCTACTTCCATATCATATGTTCTGTTTTAGTTCCCACCCACAATCTTCTCACAATATTTTAGTAAGTTTAAAACACGTTATGTCACTTGCTATTATGTTTCCGAACACCAAATTAAATATCTAGGTAATATCTGTCTAGGTAAATTATATTTAAAAGACAATCAGTGTGGAAATTAATCCTTTTCCTGGTCATTTCCCTGCAGGACAATTCAGAAATCGTCTGCCAACAATGTGAGAGCCGCACATAAGTACGATGCCGCAAAACTTACGCGGCGTTAGCGGAGCGGTGCGAGCCGCGCGTGCCTCCCCCTCATTCCCGGCTGAAATGTGTCTTGCATCAACCTCCGAGAGGTACCATGCAGGAGCACAGCGATTGTGATATCTGTACGAGGACTGCGAAATCTATGACTTGCAAACACAGCGACACTCGTGCATGAATCTGCACCCATGGACTCACCAAAAACCAACACTGTCCGCCACACAGTGTAAAAGGACAATCCGTGATCTACAATGATGAGTTGTGTTAGTTTTTTTTCAATACCGTACATAACAAACATATGACAGAGCATATATAAACACGTACAGTCATACAGTGTGTATATATAAATATATGGAACTATTTTCGTAAATTTAGGCTGGCTATTAATCGTAAAGTTTAGGAAAATGGCATACGTCTGCCGCTTTGTTATACCACTTGACATGACCATTTATTACTATAATACTGCATGAAATCTTGATTTTCTATGCGTAATCATATTTACATTCCTTTGAGTTATGCTCACACCTACAACAACGTGCAAAACTTTTCATACTCCAGAAGATGACAAATCACCCTCTACTCTCCGAAAATCTGTAAATTAGTCGCAGGGTTGCCAACTTAATTTTGTCAACTGGCTGGCGTGAGATTTTCAGTTCGAGACAAGTCTGTACACACATGCACACGCATTTACATGTATGTAACAGTTCTATTATCCTGTAAATATCCAGTAGGGTTTGCAAACTACAACAACGTATTTGATGTGCCTAATTTTTGGTTTATAATGGAATAATACATCTTTGCTAATAGATTTGTTACGTGAGTGTGACGGTCTGAATGCGTGATTGTCACGCCCGATGTGTGAGAGTTGGCAAACCTGCAGCCGTCTCTGCGTGGCATTACAACGTTATTACTGAACTGTCTGTACTTTTAATAGCTTCGAAAACAGCTAGGCTATATTGTAGGTGTAGCTAAAGTAGACAATTCCGCTAACAAGTAGAAAATACTAGAACATATACACGACCTCGAACCCTTCCCTGTTATGTAAAAACTTAGTTTAAATACGTCAGAGTAAAACGAGTCAAAATGAACGGACGTGGATGGCACGTGTCAGACAGAGGACCCTGCGGCGACGGAGTAAATGTTCGTGCTACGCATGCGCGCAGGTGGATGCGAAGATTGACAGCAGGCTAACAGACGTCACGCAGCGTATATTTTACAAAATTAATCACCTTCCCAGGTAACTACAATACTAGCCATCCTAACATCACACATATATAACCCAAAAAAGTTTCAAATATTATTAAGCAATAATGACCCTAAACAGATGTCACGATATGTCGCAGTTCTGTATAATCTCAATTTGCAAATACTTAAAATTATACTACAGTAGGTTAAAATACTACGAAAAATAGAGATAATTAAAGTGAGATTTGTCGGTATCGTGTCTTATGGCTATAGCGAAATATTTTATTTTATACTTTATTTATTAAACAACCATACGCTTCCGATAAATCCTTCGTTTTTCTTGCTGGCTGTATTGCCATAGCATAACTTTATAGCTCACAGCTGAGTATGCGCTAGTAGCCTACACTCTAGACTCTACAGTCTACTCTACTGATACAACATATTCCCATGTTTCTTAAATTTACCGCTTATGTTTTACAAATCGAATAACGACGAGACGTCAAGATCTGTCTGTCAACCTCTTTCAGCACCAGAGACGGTCTTGAGTAAAAGAAAAATGAAATCGTTCCCTCAGAATTGTACTTTCACGTAAACCATTCACTGAATGAAATAAAAACTTGCACTTTACCTTGTTTTTTCTGCCCGTGGACCGTGGTTCTACTTCGATAAGATACGCCTGAGTGGCTGTAGTGTCCGAGCGCCTCTTAACTACCGTTTACTTCCGGACAGCTTATCCTAGCAACAGGTTACGTCCTGCCATGGCAACCAAATACAACCGCACTAGCTCTCTGCCCGCGCAAAAATGCATATGTGCCTGTTGCTAGTGCACGACTGCCTAAGCCCAGCGGTGGGGGATGCTAATTAATTAGACTGTCACATTAAAATAAAGACGAGTTGTAATTAAATTAGATTTAATCAGGAGTAAAACACTTCCAGTATTACTGGTGTACATGGGGAAAACTGGTACTAACAAGAATGCATGCGCTTCCTCAAATCTAGTTTATTTTGCCACCTTTTAAAATTGTTTGTCAGCAAATAGGGCGTGCTTTTAACATCTTTTGTTGAAAGCAGTTTTCTCCCTTAATGCTCCGGTAACATTTAAAAAGCCCGCATGAGATAACGCTGAGGTGCACCCAAAGAGACCAGCTAAAAACAGCCCAGCTGCTCTTCCCCGCGTTTCATGAGCTGCATAGCCGCAGTCCAGGGCTCCCAGAGCACGCTGCACATCCTTCGAACTGGGCTTATTGCCAGCCTCAAACCCACAAGGAGGTGCTGTGAAGCCTGTGGATCTGCTGGCTGGTCCTCGATCGGCGCGGAAACTAAAGAACGAGGTTACGTGGGCTGCACCTGTACTCCGTGTTTTGCAGAAGAGCAATCAGCCAGGGAGAAGTCTGTTAAACGGCTTGACAGGAATCTCCCCTCGGCAGAAAGCTGTTATCCGAAAAAACAATTCTGTCCTAGACTTGTCTCAACCCAACACTTCTACCGCGTCTGGAATTTGTTTATTCTTACTTTTTAATCAGAATCCCACTCAATAGAGCAATATATATTTTTCAAAACCAGGTGTGCTTACAAATCGTGATTATTCTGCATAATAATCAGAAGTGCATTAACACGCTCAGAGGCCCCTGAGTTATTTGTGCTGCCGGAGGCCCACCAACTGTTTTCTAAAATGGTGACGATAAAATTTGCTGAATGGGGGGAGGGGGGGTGTTCCCAGGGCATTAAAGCGCCCCTGAGCATAATATAAATGTGTGTCTGTATACCAAAACTCCACTGGTTAATTCCTGCTTGGCAAGATAGTAAACAAATGGGTGAGAATAACTTTGTATTTGAATATAAAAATTACCTGCAATACCTGTGTGTGCAAGTATATGGACGAATACATATTTCACATGAAAAAAGAGAAAGTGTCTATCTATAGGATCTTTCTTTAAGTAAAGACAAAGGGATATTGTGTTATGGATTGTGTTTACCTGGGATTCTGTGGCAGTCAGGTTAGTGTGGCAAGACATGGAAGACACCTGTCAGGAGCAGGGCGTGGTGCCATGATTCAGGGGCCACTTCTGGGCGAAGATGGCTTGAGCCCAAATCTCACAAATCTGACTTTCAGCAGGGTTATTAGTCAGAATTGCCCAGGCAGATATATCTCAGCATGACAGAGAAAGGAGCATAGTTTTAATGCAGTATGTGTAAGCTGCTCTCCATAACAAGGTATTTTGGATTTTAGGAAAGAATTAATAGTAAATCAACAAATTGCGATCTGGATTGGGCAGAGGTGAGCACGTGTAATTGTTGGGAGCTGGTGACACAAAATGAATGAATTTCCATTAGGTTACGTGACTGCAGGACAATGAACAAAAGGGATGGGCTTTGTAATTCTTCTCGTGACCACTGCGAGCACAGTGGGAAGGAAAGCACCAGATTCCAGAAATTAGGTTTTAAAAATTTAGGTTTTAACAAGGGCAAGACATAACCAGGAGCACAACTGGATATTAGCAACCCAATGCGTTAATGACAGTACTGGGGAAAGACCAACGGGGAAGCACTTAAATACACAGGATTTAATGGAAATAACAAGAGACAGTCGGTGACCTCCGGATTTCACACGAGGTTAACGGGGGGCGTGACACACAGGAGGATCAGACGAGCAGGGCGTGACAATTCTGCTGTATCAAATCCCATTTTACATACACATTGTTTTCTATTTTTCTTATTTCTGTAAAACTTTTTTTTCAGCGTTGCGCTCGCCATTGTAGCGGAAATCATGGAATCTGTGCGTTTTTGTGGCTATTCCTTAAGGGCCCCTCCTCCGACCCCCCCCCCCCCCCCAAAAAAAAAATAATAATAATAAAGACACAGGCCACAGGACTGAACGTGCCTAAGAATTTGAGAGCGTGCAAGACGTTCACCTATGTCAAGTGGAGTGCTAGAGCGGGAACACGGAGCTCTAGTCAAAACAGTGAGCGACTAAGAATGGTACTTTAAGGATCGGATATCAGTGCGGTCTGGCCTGGTGGCTCCACCATTTGGCAGAAAGCTCGGCAGCTTTGCCGACAATTTGCAGCGGGTAAAGTGTAGGAGAATGACCTAGACCATGTTTAGCCCTTCTTCTTTTTTTTAACTGAGTGAAATCAGAGACGATAACAGGCTAACATGTTAGATAGAAAAGGGCAACTGAACGAAAAGTGAATGGGGATTATTTCGATTAACAATTACTTTGGGCTGATTCCTGTATCCTCAAATAGAACAGTACACATGAGACGTGTGGAAGTTCCAAGAGACTGAAATATAATACAGACTGCAGAATTTACGCGCTTGACTGAACATATTTTCTCCCTGATCGAACAAATTTTGTGCTGTCTCTGTTCAGATGTTTATAACCATGTGAACTACAAAACTGACACAAATGTCAATTAACCAGAATTAATACCCATGTTTTAGGACTCTGACACGTTCAACTGAATATGAACACAGAATGTTTACCACCGTATATTTTGGCCTTTATGTGTTGTAAATTATTTCGTCATTCTTCCTATAATGCCGGAGATTACACGAATACTTTTCTTGAAATGCTTTTATCTGAACACCAGGAGCAACGGTGAGCATGCAGACAGCACACCCTGGTGGACATCGTGTATTACTTCTAATCATACCTAGTGCGTTACAGAAGCACATTGTGACGTTACATAATACGTATTAAAGTCTGAAATATGATTTTTTTGGTTATGATTCCATACACAAGCTCATGTGCTTTTTTGTTCTGAATTTCCTTCCTTTTTAAAATGCAGCATTGTGGCCAATAAGAAGTCAGTTACATTTTAACAGTATAAATACTGAACTTAATATTTTCTCCCTCTTGTCATGTTATACAAATTTACTCACACCAATAAATGGGCATCTTGTTAAAGGACATTGAAACATTGCTTTTAGATCAACGGTATACATGTCAGAATTAGAATAGTTTATAATCAAAACCTCTTGCTGCATCAACAGTGCCACGCGTGTGAAAGGCCAGGAATTCCTTGCTCTGAGAACTTTCCTTACCTTACAGCCGTTATTCTCAGGGACACTTAAGAATTAAAAACTCATGCCACTTTTCAGCCTGAAGCAAAATCAACTAGCTGTTTCCATACTTACACATTTGAAGAAAATATACTCATCCAACATTTGTTTATTCAACATGTCATCCAGAAAAATGTTTTATGTTACAGTATTAGTATTTGTTTCTATAAAGCTGAGAAATTAATTTGAATCAGTGTGCAAAAAAATGCTTGTTTATATAGTAGGTTGATAGCCTGTATATTCTAAGAGATGAAGCCTTATACACTTAATAACCCAAGGACTTAATTTGGTTATTGTAGTGGACCAGCAGTGAGAGCCATCCAGCAGAGCAGAAGTTCACACCCCCCATCACCCTCCAGATAAGCACCCACAGCTGTTCTACAGGAAGCTCCAGCTGTCAGCTGCAGTGGGGACCATCCTGGGTGGGGAGCCCGAGGAGGGTGGCCCGCGTGGAGCGAGGCCTTCTGGGTGTCAGAGGTACGGGGGACACCTGGGGCATTGTAGGAAAGTGGACGTGGACCGGCCGGGTCTGGTACCTCCTCGTTGTCCTGTGACTTCAAAGAAAAGGGATTGTAAACACGAGATGGGGACATATAGAAAAAGATAGTATTCACTTAGATAGGTGAATACCGTAGACTTGTGTGTCCAAGGACATCAGGCCCTGAGCTGGATCTATGTGGCGAAATGCTACAAGGCGGCAGAGCAGAGTGACTCTCAGGACACGCGGTCAGCACCTCCTCCCCTGACAACAGCGCTGCTCTCCCTTCTCCATCTCCCCCTCCTCCTCCTCCACCCAATGGCACCTTCCTGACCGTCCGCAGCCAGCGCGTGCGTGTCTCAAGCGACCCCTTGTGGGCACCGGCTGGCACCCTGGGTTTCAGGGGCGGAGAGGGACACACGGTGGCATCCAGTGGCGTGGAGATCCGTGAGACACCGGGGGACATAGCGTTGCCCTCTGACATGAAATCTGATCACATCAAACAGAGCATTCATACTCAAATCAGCTGTGTCTGTACAGGCATTTGATCCACTCCATACTGGTGCTGT
>JABFDZ020000036.1:73287-95512 GCA_019775955.2 Pollimyrus isidori | reverse complement strand
CCCCCCCCCCCCCCCCCCCCCCCCCCCCCCCCCCCCCCCCCCCCCCCCCCCCCCCCCCCCCCCCCCCCCGCCCAGCCTGGCTGGGACGCCAGGGACATAATCAGATGGGGGATTCAGGGATCCCTAACTGTATGCCTTGACAGCAAGAGGAACGTGGTGCAACACGGGGAGGATGTGCAGCCTCCACACACAAGGCGGGGGCGGGATTCCAACCCCCCAGCCCTAGAGCTGTGAAGCAACAGTGCCACTTAATGAGGCACCCTGCCGCCCCAAATCATCGTTCCATTAAAAATCAATTACCCCTGTAGGGGGCATGTATCTCTGCTCATATGGGTCTGCTCATATACGAGTCTTTTAAGGTAATTTTAAAATACCCTAATGGCACAGCCAGGGGGGGGGGGCATATGTTGTTTTAGGGGGGAGCATGGGGAATCCATCCCCTCCACTGGTTTTCTGTGTGTTTTTTTTTTTTTTTTTTCGTGGGCTGGGTGTTCCAGGTCCCTGGTTCCGGTCGGCTGCCTTCTGAGACTTGTTCTCTCATTCCTGTTGACCTGGTGAATTTTGTGAAGTACTTTCTTTTGAGGAAGGGAATACAAGGTCGCATTAAAAACACACCTGCACAGTAAGTATGTGGGCAGCAGGGTGACTCTGTGGGTGTCGGTGATGATTCACACCTCCAGGATGGTGGGGGGCTGAGATTCTGCCCCCTCCCTTTGCACGTGGGGTTTGCACGTTCTCCCCGTAATTTGCGTTTCCCCTTGGCACCCAATATGCTGAGGTATTTCCAGCACCATCTCAATTTAAATCCAAAGTTTAGGCAAATGTAAAGTAAACGGACATTTCAACATGAGCAACGGCATCGACAAGTTTTGCCGGAGTAAGATATTCTGGTAATGCCACTAACGTCTGTGCACATCTTTCCACCCGATCCCGAGATGCACGACCCAAAGCCCATTGTTACGTGTGCAACAAAACAAACTGTGATATGGCATTAAACAGGCCGATACAGGCTCATTGAGGTAAGAGTGTCTTTACTATGGTATGATGGTGCAAATAAAACTGGTGCAGTTTTATTTTTTGCATTTGTTTTGAAATTATTAAAAATGTAAACACAGTAACAGACAGTTGTAACCCAAACACAATGTGTGTGTTAATGTGAATAACAAAAAGATGCTCGTTTGAAAACTACTATGTAAAATGGATTTTAAAATGTATAAATAACTACATCATAAAGTCATAATGAACTAAACGCCATGTATCCTTTGGTACCTTAGATGCCACGGACAGACTAACTTTGAGAGGCTGTTGGACAATTACTTGTCATAGGGCTGTATCCTCATGGGCTGTCTGTAGTGCCCCAGCTGTAAGTTAAGTATGCATTTAGTTTAATTTAAGGTACAGGAATGAACTCTGAGGAACATTTTGTGCCATTGGGGGTACATGAATTTTGTTTGTACCTTGAGGAACAAAACTCTACCAGTGATGGACCTTTTTTTTCTGACAGTGTTCACACACAAGTTAGCCTGTTGGATGCATTTCCAGGAGCATATCTGAATTCAGCATCGCGGACACATATCTTACAGACAGTCTTGGTCTTGTCGACTGCTCTGTCTCCAATTGAATCTGCAAACAAATTTTGATACAGTGGTACCTCGGTTCTCGAACTCACTAGAATTAAAATTTCTTGAAAGTTGAACAAACCAGTTTGACCTAAAACTCAATCTGAATATCAGAAGTCGAACCGTGACCGCTGACCTAATATAAATTGTACGCGCCAGGAAACGAGTCATACTACAATGCAGTTCTTACTTGAATGACTTCTTCACAGACTGGACGATTAGCCAAATAAAGCAGCGCAACATTACAGTAACTAACAATAAATAAACCACTAACTTACATGTACTATTAGAGCATTTATGTCATTTATTTAAACTTTATTTTACCAGGTAAATTACCGGTAACTGAAAACCAGTTTTCACTGCTTTGTGTGGTATTCGGGAGAAATAGCAGATTATGCATCGGAACTGCCTGGGATAGAAACGTCACGCATGTAACTAAACTCTTCACGCAATAAGGGCAAAGGTGTGTCGTCATGAAGGTGGTTCCAGTTTGTGCAGCTGGGTGAGGTGTCGCAATACATTACGTCAGAATCAGAATGCATTGCTTTAAGCCAGTGCTGTAAGCGAGCTGAACACACCCAATGACCGGACTGGGGAAACAAACTGAAACGTGGACTTAATACAGATCACACGGGGATCCCACACAAGGTTAACGAGGGGGGGTGGCACATTGAAGGAGCAGACGATAAGGGCAAGACAGAGGTAATGTTGGGATAAGATCTTTTAAGCCATCAAGAAAAAAATGCTGCTCTTGTTTTATCCTGTTCATTTTGTATTTAAATGCTAAAAAAAAAAAAAAGGTGTGTTTTTGGGGGGCCGGGAACCAATTAATTGGTTTTCCATTATTTCTTATGGGAAAAACTCAATCAGAACTTGATCTTTTTAGGATTCGATCCGGAGTCCGGAACGGATTAAGTTCAAGAACCGAGGTACCACTGTATATAGATTTGGGTGGACACTGCCAATTCCTGCCTCATAATATACACTAGTAACTGTGTTTAGCACTGTTAACTTTCTGTTTCCCAGAGGCTGTAGTAGTTGCCGGAGTAAGATATTCTGGTAATGCCACTAACGTCTGTGCACATCTTTCCACCCGATCCCGAGATGCACGACCCAAAGCCCATTGTTACGTGTGCAACAAAACAAACTGTGATATGGCATTAAACAGGCCGATACAGGCTCATTGAGGTAAGAGTGTCTTTACTATGGTATGATGGTGCAAATAAAACTGGTGCAGTTTTGACTTTAACATTATGACTTTAATGGGGATTACACTCTCACTTTTACCTTTTGGCATACTGAGTCTTGTAAAGTTGAGCTGACAGTTGAATTTGACATGTTCAATTGTGTTTCAGTTCTCAGAAGTATGGGGTGTGTGTGTGTGTGTCTCTGTGTATCTATGTATGCGTGTGTGTGTGTGTGTGTGTGTGTGTCTGTCTGTCTGTCTGTCTGTCTGTGTGTGTGTGTGTGTGTGTGTGTGTGTGGATTAGGTTTAAATTACATGGGGACCAACAGGGGGCAGTGTGCGGCTCAGTGGGCTAAGCCTGTGTACCTGTAATCAGAAGGTCACCAGGTTAAAACCAAACCTCAGCTTGTCTGTGGGTCCTTGAGCAAGGCCCTTAACCTCCAGCTCCCTGACAGCTAACTCTACAGGACAAAAAAGATCAAGTTGAGGGAGCGGTAAAGGCAAGTTCCCCATGGGGATCAATAAAAACATCTCATACTTTGGTTACTTATGGTTAAGGTTAGGGCCGGGTAGGGGTTAAGGTCGCCATGTCGTGATTAGAGTTTTCCCCATAGAAATGAATGGAACCCCCATAACGTTATAACCGCAAGCCTGTGTGTATGTGTGGATTAATATGATTATGGCCGATTTGCCAGAACAGGCTGCTTTCTGACACGCGGCAGATTGGCGTCACCACTGCTCGGTATCCGGCAGCAGCAATCAAAGCAGAGTCACTTCTGTGGGTTGTTAAACGAACACGCAAAATCATTCTAAAACCAGTTACTTAAAGAAAATGGGAAGTCCATTGTGTCCGTCTCACAGAAAGGGTTTCCCCTGTGAAACTGCACCTTTTGCATCTTTGTGTATGGGGGCACGTGTGAGAGACTCCTGTACCTGGAGTGATTTTAGGCTGCTGCCGTTTCTGTTTAGGTCATACAACTGGATTTCTACGTGTAACACGTTGTTTTGGATGTTTTAAAAATGCTGTGAATATCCTTCGCAGCTGAACGTTTTGTTTTCGGTGTCCTGTAACTCAGTGGGGAAGCCCCCTGATTCTGGCATTTGCATGACAGTATTATGTACAAGTCATGTTTCTGGCTATGGCCAAAAGCTCAGGAATGTGACTGGGCCCAGATCTGATGGCCCAGCGATCAGTACGGATGAGCTCCGCTGCCCTTGGTTTCCGGTACAAGCCTGTGTTACCCGCTTGTCCTTTTGTGATACGCGATTGGCTTATTGGAAAAAATAATCTGGAAGTTCCACATTCTCCTGAGAAACCCCATGACGTCACCTTTGAGTGGAATACCATAGGTGTGGGGATAGATAATCAAAGTCCAGGGAAAGGTTGGGTGTTTTTAGGCAATGCGGCAGTCTGAATACGCAGGTAGGAAAGGGGAATGTGTGTGAGCGTTAGCATTTCTGCAGAAGCCTAATGCTATTGGTGTTTTCAGCTAGTATTGCTGCCTCACAGGTGGGGGGGACAGTGTCACAGGGAGCGGGGCATCTCAAAGCTTGGCTCCCCATGTTATTTTAAGTATATTTTTAAGAGAGATGACCTGAGACGCATCTCTAGGACTCCACTCAAGGTCTCGGTAGATCTCTCCTGTAATAGAATCCTCAGGGTCCAGGCAGCAAGATAGGGTTTCAGAGTGACCTGTTAATCCCCCCCCATCAAAGGTGGATGGTTATATTTACTGATCTTTTTCAGAGCAGGGGTGTAGCAGCGTAGCAACTGTGTGGAGGAGGCTGTTTGACCTTTAATCAGATGTTTGGCTCTAGACCTGATGAACCTCGAAAAGGCATAAAATTTTGTCATGCCTCTGGCCTACATTTCATGTGTTGTACATAAAAATCTTGACCCGCTAATAAGAGGACGCATATGACGTCTTTGTGGTTGGGGAGGGGGTGTCCCCGAGAGCGTTTAATCGCATCTACATAAGAGAAACAAATCTCGTGAACCTTCTACTTTGAAGATGTTGGTGGCTTTCGAGCTATTTATTTCTGTTGTGCCTGAGCCATGGTAGATGTAGGCAGCAGGGATGATGGACCAATTACAGTCCTCCTGGAGTCCCAGCATGCTTTGGCATGGAGCATTAATCTTCAGATCAGACTCACTGTTGTTGGGGCTCCTCTTGTGTGTGGTTGGCTCTCACTTGGACCCACACAGAGATGGGAAGAGAGCGAGCAACTAAAAGTCATCAAAGTGCCGGCAAGAGGCTTTACTCTCCGATCCTTAATCCTCCTGAATATCCGAGAAAGAAGTGATTCCTGTTGTTAATTTATAAGCTGTCATTGGTTGGGCTTCTTGCTTATTGACTTTGAGCTGATGGGTTAAGAACGACGGGAATGAGAATCCGGGAGTGACGGTTCCTGTTTCCTCTTGGAGCAGGACCTTCACGGCCAGGGATGCGAAGCAGATGTACGCCTTCCAAAATGTACAGGCAGATCCTCGCTCGCATCACAGTGCTGTGGGGCCTCAGCCAATGGCGTTTCCCTTGGCTTCTGGAGGGGCAGGGATGGGGGAATCCATTGACGGTAGATTGATTTTTATGCGGTAAACCCATGAGGTCCAGCTTGGCAAACATGCTCCTCCGTTTCTGTCGACTGGGGCTGGATCACTGGTTAGATACAACAATAATGGGAGGGGCGCTTGTGGGATTTGGGTTGCTGCAGAGCCATGTGATATCTGGGTCTGTGCCAACGCCTCGCCTTTGCTATCACCCGCCCCATCCATCAACCCACTCCTTCTGTGTGGGACCTCAACCCACCCTGCTGTGTACATTAGGTATAAACATGTCAGGCCGGACCATAAAACTGAATTCATCCCTTGCAGTAAATCTTCTATGGTCTTTTTTAAAAAACAGATGGCTGACTAAGCTTGTGTTCTGTAAAACAGATAGTCTTGGTGTCGCATCATGGCTTCTTACTGATACATTATAGGGCATTAATGCCCTCCTCTGCATCTGAGACGGACACAAAAGCAGGATACGTGGTTGTTTCTTGTCACGTGTGAGACTTTATGGGCGGTGACTGATTTATTAATGTTCCTGGACTGTGGATGAGGGGTGAGTTTGAGTTTGAATTTTATACAGTTGCTTTCCTAGCATGTCCAAGGCCCAGACACACAGCTTGTGTTGTGAATCCTGCACTCCCCATGGAACTTGGTGTGCATGGTCATGGCCATTTGGCTCGGCAGACCAATCAGGTTTGGTTTTTGACCACGCCTCTTTTTTGCATTCAGATAACGTCGGGTGCCTGCTACCGTAATGGTGCCATGCTGACTACCACAGTTTGTCACATCCTGGCGAGCTTCGTCCTGCGGCATCGATGACGCCGCCGTTTCTGTGCCCCGCAAAACTCATTTTTGTGCTCACTGTGCACCCTGAGTGGCGCCAAAGAGATCGGCAAAGTGATGTGGCGCATGGCCGCTGGCCGAGGCTCCGCTTGTTGTCATCTGATTGGTGCTGTCAGGAGGTATCGCTTCCTGCGACTGTGCAAGAAATGCAGATACAAGTTCAAGTGCAGGGCTTCTGGTTTGGCAGTTAGCAGTGTCCTCATAGCCTGTGAATCTGTCTAATATAAAACTGTTTGTAAGACGGAACTCATCCTAATATAAAGCTTGCTGCTGTATCCATTGTAAGGGATTATCAGGAAGAAGCAGACAAGATAGTCACTGTTATGCTTGAAGTGTCCTGGACAGTGTAGCGATGGACTGGCTTCCTATCCAATATGTCCCTTTCCTCTTGTTTAACCAGTTGGAGAAACAAATTGGACAGGGTTTATTTTGTGGACTGGTTTAATTCACACCCTTTCACACCTCTGTTACAATACACATCCATCCTGCGTGCACATTTGTTCCTTTTGCCTTGTCAGTCATTCACTTTCCAGACATCAGTGTCACACATTTTGTCCTTGGTTCGATGGCTTTTCATCTTCTGAGAGAAGTGGATGTCCATCAGAGGTCAGATACCTGTGTGTGTGTGTGTGTGTGTGTGTGTGTGTGTGTGTGTGTGTGTGTGTGTGTGAGAGAGATGAGAGGTTCTTGGATGAGTAGTATAAATGCTAATAAGGAAACGACTGAATATGGATCTGTAATCAAAGGACACTTGTGTTCGGTAAGGCTGGCTTGAGATAGGCTGGGTAGTTGTCAGAGGGAGACTACACCCAAGGCTGGACCTGAAATCCAGTTTTGAGGGGTTTTTACCCAGGAGTTTAGCGGTAACCTTTTGTGTTGGCCTGTGTGATGGACAGTAGTTAGTGTTAGCCTTTGTGACATTTAGCACCTAGCATTAGCCTTCATGATGGTTGTCAGTGCGAGTTAGTACTCGATTTTGCAGTGTTTTGTTCCTTGCTTGCTGCTGATTTTACCGAGGCGTGGTGAGCCTTGGTCCCCCTGGGGACTGAAGCTGGGACAAGCAGAGATGCACAACAAACCTACCAGGCCGCTCGTTTATTTGCCTTCTGGACCCAGAGGCTCAGTGTGAGCTAAGATTCCTACCTCCCACGGCTCCCGCTTTATGTTTGAAGTATGGGCTGTTATGAAAACAAATGTCAGCCATTTTTGTGTGTTTTTCTGGTTGGATTCAGCCCAGTGGGCAAGAAGGTATAGCGGAGAATGTCAGTGGAAATGTATAGGGTCAGAGATGTTTGGCCGCGTGTGTGTGTGTGTGTCTCTCGCTCAGGTAGATGATGTCGTTTCCATAGTAATTCTCATATCACACCATCGCATTGCTCCTGCTGATGTTTTTGCCATTGTATCATGTTGCCGACTGCTTTCGTAAATGGATACAGTCACCAGCCGCCCGTATTCCCTTCCAAGGGGCTTTAATAAAAACCTTCTGATTTATGGGTCCTGCTGTCCTCATTTTAATAGCTCCTCCTGGTAGCTGGGCAGAAGGGTTCTGCACGGGGCGGGGGGGAGGGGCATCCCAAGCCAGCCCCTGGCTGCTACTGAAAGAGATAAGACCACTCTCCAAGTGTGTCACTCTCCGCACTTGGCTCATACGCCTGGTGCCCGTTTTTGGATGCGTCTGGCATTACCAGAGGAAAAAAAAAACAATCTGTACCTGGAACTCAGACACCCATAGCGAGGAGATGTGCTCTCATACCGTTCCCCCCCCACCATCAATATGCGGAAGGCCCCTTATTCCCCGACACACCACGGAAACGTTCCGGTGACTTCTCCTGAATCCCTGTGGTCGTATTAATAGTCTGGTAACCCAGTCGGCTCTGACAGATGGGGAATCGTTTTTTGCTTTTTATTTTTTAATTTAAGGGTTTTAACTTGTGGCCCCATCGTACCCCTTATTGTGATCTTATTACCATAAACATCAGGACTGCCTAATTAGTTCTGAGTAGGAGCCATATTATGAAAATGATAGCAAATGAGAAGCCAGAGATTTTTTTTTCCCCCCCGAAAGAAGCTTTTAAAAAAACTGCCATGGAGACAAGAGAGCAGGGAAGTTTGTGGCACCTGCCGTCAGCTTCTGGATGTCACTGCATTGTGGGTGGCCAATTATGATTGCCTGTTAACATAATCAGGACGGGACTGATAGGAAATGATGTACCAACCCAATGAGAGCCTGGAGTGACTAGCACTGATATGGACCATTTGTAGGTAATGTTGGTCGTTGTGTGTCCAAGATGGTTGCTGGAATTCAGTCCGGCACTCTTGCTCAAGAGTAAATGCTTGGTAGGCCAGATGATGCAGGGCTGTCCCCCCCCCATCAGGATGCCCACTGTTTATCACCACAATTACAGAGTGACAAACCGAGAAACAAAGTTCCTGGGGGGTGTGATTCTGTTTACTCTTATTTAGGCTTTTATTTATTATTCCTTCAGCAGTTCGAGTCATGCTCTTACCCTCGGGCATGTCACGGCGGTACGCGCTGTGTCCTCCTCCACAGATGGACGTTTCCGTGGCGTTTAATTTCCTCACTCCAGGGGCCAGCCGGAGGGTCCACTCGTTATCATCCCGCTGGCAGCTTCCCCAGCCGCTCTCACGCTTTTCTCGGCTGCTCCGTCTGTCTTCGAATAGTCCCGCTCTGAGTCCTGGCTGCGATCGCAGGCATCAGCACCTATGGGCCCTTAGGGCGACTCTGCATCATGTAGAGTCAGTTCTGTGACAAACGCAATTCCTAATGTCCACCCCCCAAAAAGTGCATTAATTTTGATGAAGAAAAATGTTGGCAAAATACCGGGCGTTGTGATGCAGTGTTGAGTGCTCACCGTGAGACTGTTTTCACAAACACTGTGCCCACCCCCTCCCGTCACTAAGGTGGCCAACTGCTGTGTTTTGAACACGGCTGCACACAAGTTTTCTCTCACAACCCTCACAACCAGCGAGGCAGTGGAGCCATAAGCATCCAGGTTTCATAGTTATGGAGTCATCTGTTCATAGTCATTCCAGGCAGTGTCACTTCAGTCAGGTTTTTTGCTTTTTAAAGGTGAGAATCCATGATTCTGCTAGAGGCATAGCTGATGGGATGTGGGAGAAATAAAGAGGTATTCCTGTGGGCTGTGGAGGGAGTTACCTTGAGCGTTAATGCATCTGTTGCTGGACTCCTGTCTCATCGGCAGCTAAAATGCTGTGTCGTGTATGATAAACCAGGATGGCGCTCAAAGTTGCCTCAGTCTTGTTCCAAATGTGAGAGAGGAAGCAGTGGTTAGAGCGAGTGTAGCAGGCATAAATCAATAATAAACCTTCCTGGGTTCATTCCTGGGGCCTGTTTCACAAAGCAGGGCTTCTTGCTTAGCTGGATAACTTGTCAGATTTAAGGTAGTCTGGGCTAAATGGACTTAATCTTTAGCGACTTTCATTTAGTCCAGACTACCTAACATCCGAGTTATCCAGCTAAGCAAGAAATCCTGGTGTCCGTCAGCTTGTTTCGTTAACTAATGAAAGGCCAGAGTGTAATGTGGCTCCCGCGGGCAGCCCCATCCTGCATGGGGGTTGGAGATTGCCTCCAGGGTGGGGGAGGGTGAGTCTCTCTGAGCGCTCAGTGATACGACCGTTAACCCTGGCTGTGTCTGAAATGTGGCCAGGAAGGGGGGGAAGGGAGAGAGAAAGGGGGCTGTCATTTCTCCGACCAACCGCTGTGCCTGGGGGTGTTGGTGGTGTGAGCCTTCCGTGAGCTACCAGAGCCCAACCCCCTTCCTGGGAACAGCTGGGCTCTCAGCAGGAAGTGAAGCACGCTAGCGTATGGAAGGGTGGAGCAACAGATGCACAGGGGCTTCCTGGACCCCGGGAACTAGGGCGGAACAGCGAGGAAATGCAGAGCTACTGGCGGATTCCCCAGACAGCCCGTCTCGTGCGTGGCAGCAGTGATGCTAGCCATGACGAGTAATGGTCTGTCGTGCAAGGCTTACCTGAAACTGTGCTGTTAGCTTTGCGAAAGTGAACAAAATGTTATTCAAATATACGGTTGCCATCTGTACATCACTCTGCATAAGGGGACGTGTGTAATGAGCATGAATTGTGTGTGACCCTCCGATACCCATCCTAATCAGATCCGGGAGTCTTCAACTCCAGCCATTGGAGTGAAATGGTGTCAAATGGGGTGTTTAATTTCCCTGGAGGACATTTCGGATTAGAGGCAGAGTGGATGTGAAGGGGCCTGTATCCAGTTTTACAATTTTTTTCCTTTTGGTGCATTTTATTTCACCCCTCTCTCTCATTCTCTCGCTCACCCCCAGGGTGCGGGCACCAGCCGGAGAGATGACGGAGTACAAGCTGGTGGTGGTGGGTGCTGGTGGCGTGGGCAAGAGTGCCCTCACCATCCAGCTTATCCAGAACCACTTTGTGGATGAGTATGACCCCACCATCGAGGTGAGAGAGTGAGAGCTTCCCCACTAAGGCAAAATTCAGATATTGGAACAGTAATGGCTTCTAGCACTTCCACACCGACAATGTCCCTGTTTATCCCCTTAGGACTCATACAGGAAGCAGGTGGTGATTGATGGGGAGACGTGTCTTCTGGACATCTTGGACACAGCTGGACAGGAAGAGTACAGCGCCATGCGGGACCAGTATATGAGGACTGGGGAGGGCTTCCTCTGTGTCTTTGCCATCAACAACACCAAGTCCTTTGAAGACATTCATCAGTACAGGTGTGTGTTGTGTGTCCATAACGATAACCTCACCACATAATGAACACCACGCCCAATGTCACGTGCCGCAAGAAACCAAGGTCTAAATTTTGCCTTTGGCCTTCTGAAGCCATAATAATCCGATGATTTTATAATATGACAAATTGTGTTCAGCGTATTACTTGACATTGGAATTGGTGGGTGGGGGGAGAGACTGTGGCCGAAAAAAGGAACTGGAGTTCTCGTGCCCCATGATGTCATATCGTCGCATTCATCATTGCTAAAGTAAGCTGAGCTTTCACTATGAGGGAGTTTGAGGTGTGGCCAAAGAAATCGATCCTGATAATGGGGGGTGGGGGGCAAGGAACATTGAAGGACACTGTAAGCATACAGGCTGGGGGGCAGGGGTACTTTAAAACGGATGGATTTTAGAATTTAGGTCATTTGTTCTTGGTTTGAATCTTAAAATATACTCAAAACTATTGACAACATAACATCATATTCTTTGCACCAGAATATCAGATGGATAACTCGATCTGGACGGAATATTCCTTTTCTCTGTATTCCAAGGATGCATACACACTTTTAAAATAAGGGTTAGGTTATATGAGTCAAAATGGCCCACTGATGCACAGGAAATGGCTGGTGACTAAGTACAGCGGCGTTCAGTGGGTATGCCGGTCCCCGCTGGCTTAGTCGACCAATGGCACAGAAGACTTACGGCAGATTTGCGTTGGGTGCCACCTGGTAACCACACTGTTTAGTGTGGCACTGACTGCCGTCTGCCCTGTCACATGCCCAGGTGCACCTGGTGACATCAAATTTAGGAAGCGATGAGGTCTAGCTTACGAAGAGTGAGGGCCTGCCTGTACTGTCCTGTCTGCTGACATCGCCTAGGTGCTTTATTATACAGAGAATATTTTTAGGCAATGATGTCATTTTTGACTAATGACTATCACAAACACATCATTACAGTGTGCTTTGCAGCTGATTTTATAGACTGTTAAATGGAATTTGACGGTCCATAAAAATTGTCCGTAAAAATATGGTGGGGGGAGTGTCATTCATTTTGATTAACGTCATATCAAGTATACTGAAAGATATGTGTGTGTGTGTCCGCGTGTGTGTGTGACTCAGGGAGCAGATCAAGCGGGTGAAGGACTCAGACGATGTGCCCATGGTGCTGGTGGGGAACAAATGCGACCTGCCTGCCCGCACGGTGGACACCCGCCAGGCGCAAGAGCTGGCCCGCAGCTACGGCATCCCCTACATCGAGACCTCAGCCAAGACGAGACAGGTACCTTGGCGTTTCTTGTATCTGTTTCCTGTCCCTCCGCTACAGAGCTCCGTACATTTGTGGCATAGTGACAGTTATCAGGCCTGCAAAGATCTGGTGACGTTAGAGGGAGTGATCAGCATTCCTGAGCTGGAGGGGGGGGGGGGCACTTACGCCAGGCGGGTGCAGCAGGTCTCCCCTTCCATGTCCCCAGCAGGCGCGTTGTCAGTGTTCACCGACTCGTTCTCACTGGCGGGCATGCTCACTGCAGGGGGACGGGGGACGGGGACAGGGGCAGAGATAAATTACCAGGGCCTCTTCACAGAAAAAGCCATCTTCACAAGCTGGTTATTACTCTGACCCTTTTATTACAGTTCCTACACTCACACTGCATCCTCAACAAGAGCTACGACTCTCAGAAAGAGCACAGGAATGGCAGCAAAACAAAATGACCCCCTCATTTTTATCGGTCTTTTCCACTAGACCTTTCCAAACATGGGAAACATGGATTTTTTTTTGGTTTAGTCTCGAGGTCAGTCCAGGCCTCAAAACTTGATGCGATGATGACAGCTGGTGATTTGGGAAACAGAGCTAAACTGAAACACATACAGGCAGGTATGATGATAAATTATTTAGCTGCGGTGCCTGCATTTCTCTGAAAGTCAAAACGACACAAGAAAGAAGAGTCATACATATTTGGGAAATTGTAGCCATACTCTTGATGCTTAGACCACAATTTACAAAAATAAAGAATCAGAAATACGTTTCAGCATTAGCACTTCTGATGAGACAGAATGTGGCCTCCCTTTGTGGCGGCATGTAGAGTCCTGCATTCTTTACAGGTCCTCACTGGCCATACAACACTTTGCAGTTACAGCTTTCAGTCTTACATCATACGGTACCAACTGAGAAATGGAGGAATTACACTGAGATCACAGCAGTGATGGGCCATCAAATCAGAAGCCACATTCCACCCAGCATGCCTGCTTCCCACAGATTATTTCCTTTATGTTCCAGAAAGCGCCTCGTTACATAATTATCTGTATATAAATATACTTCTATACATAAAAAGACTGTTAAGAAAACAAAATAACATTGCTAATGGAAACGCCTTTTCCAGAACCGCTGCTGAAATCGATCCTAATGACCAGAAAACAGAATCACGACAGAACTTTGGTCAACATCATGCATTCCAAGACCCACATTTCCCAGCATGCTTTGGGCCCAGAGACCACGTTCTCAGCAGGCTCCATGCCTCGCTTGCTCTTCCTAGTCTACAGACTGCATATGGCTTCCTATCCATATCCACCATGGCTTCGTAGACCCTCATTAGCACTAACGTGGGACATGTGCTGAACAAATGCTAAGGCTAACCAGGAAGACTGGGAAATGTATCCCTAGCCTGAAGCCACGCTTTGATAATTGATAGCAGACTGTTTGTTTTGTAACTTTGTATTGGGTTCTCCTGGATACGGTCTGGCTGCTGTGGCAGGCAAATACACTAGATCTGTCCCAGTCATTCTCCAGCGCTAGTGCTAATACTTGAGGACATGAAACCAGTCCTCTCTGTGCCTAGCTAAGGACGCCATAGCCAAAACTTTTCATCAATTGCAGTTAATTCACAAGAATGACAATCCAGCCTGAAATGTATGTCATGAACGGATAGCATAGATGAAGCTCTATATAGCATTGTTTTTTATTTTTTACATTTTAAAATATTGGGTGTGTAATTTTAAAATTGTGGTTATTCGTTTTTGTCTAGGCCTCTATGTCAATTGGAAAGAGCAAGAGCCAGTTTCACAGATAGATTACGTTACACAGACAATGACTGATTTAGTCAATATATTCACTTCTAAGCAACCAAATCTGACACATTGGTAAATAATGGGCATCTGTCTCAATTAGAGTAAGTTTGCCTACAGCCATGGGGAACTTCGTATATTGAATATTGTCCCGCAACACTTAGTCAAAGATGTGTGACAATTTCCAATGCAAGCACATCACCAGTTCTGCCATTCTGCCCAGTTCCAACTTGCCAATTGCACTTTCAAGAACAAATATCTCTAGAGGCAAACAGCATTAAATATATTCCCCCTGTCGAAGTGAACTAGTTTAATCTCTATTATTAGTACAGAGAAAGATTAACAGCAATCAGAGTTGGGATTTGTTCGAATGAGAGGCTCTGACAGAGCACAGAGGAAGAAGAGGAAGCAGAGGAAGGCAAAACTAAACCAAGGAGATGACGAGGTGCCTGCTTGTGCCATCCTGGTCTTGCTCGGCGGGGAGGGGATGGGGGGGGGGGCTGCTTATTTACAGTGGAGACTAACACAGAACATAGTTTCTGACTCAATATCCTGTAATTAAACAGAAAGTGTTGACCTACTGAACAAAACACGGGACCTATGTTTGTCTCTAAGTGGTCCAACAGGATGTAATTACTCCACCAACATGTGAAATCAACTGAAGGAGAAGTTAGTGTAAAGACCACATGTCGTAGATAGAGAGACAGAGGAACGGGTAAAAAAGAAATGTCCTCATTATTAGGCGCAAGCTCGTGACAGGTAGCTTTAAGGGAGGAGCTCTGAGGAGGAATTGTGGGAAAGCAACAGTGATTTATGAGGAAATGAATTATATGACAGTATTACTGATGGAGTCAAGGGTGGTCCTATTGATCTGTTTAGAGGTGGTTACATCGATTCCCTTAATCATCGGTGCTGTACATCCACAGGAGGCACGAAGCCATCTTCCAAAAACCACACCTTCTGCCTTTGATACCTTCAAGATTGAAAACACTACACCAATAATGCCTCCTGCCAGAAGTGTGTGCCAATAACACTGTTTGGAAGTGGTTTAATTACAAGGGTGTTACCATAACAACCTACTAGCCTTCTCGCGCTCCCTCAGGCCTGCTGCGCACCAAGGTGAATCTGCTTTAGAGAACAGCCTTTTAGGCCCTCTTTCAGAGGATCACACCGAACATGTGAGGCACTGAAGCATCAGAATCTCAAAGTGCAACACCTGATGTTTATGGAACGGCCTTCGCATGTCCCTACAGTGTGCTAAAGCAAAACAGTGTACTTAAGGATTTGTGCAAATGTGGCGCCTTCCACCCTGTTGTTCACTTCAACCACAGCACAGAGACGACAACAACACATCTCCAATTTAAAAAAAATATCTGGAAAATGGAAGAAACATGCTCACTGTCCAGATATTTCGGGGGGCACTGCAGCAGTTCAAGCAGATATCCCTCCTCTGGGTAATATTCAGAATACAGGCTATTCATGCAGGTCGGTATTCAGAATATTAATCCAGAGCATTAAATTTGTATCTTGAAACAAATTCAACATAGATGCCGATTGACAGACATTCAGCTCTGTGGAGGATAAATGAAAGTGTAGAGGTATAGATGAGGACGCAGGTTTGATGCACGGAGGGGAGCGGCAGGAAGGAGGGATTGGCATGCGACCGCACACGCCTTACGAAGCATAGCTGCTTTTCTCTTCACGGCTTCCTGGATGTACTGTAAGCGGTGACTCTTCCCTGGAAACAGAGAGCACCCCTGAAAACGTGCATATACATGTCCACACGCACCCACAAGCACACGGAAAGATCACGCACGTGTCCACACGCACCCACAAGCACATGGGAAGATCACACATGTGCTGTTAGAACCATTAGAAAAAAAACATTAAACAAACGTAAGTGCAAAATCCACCCGCTTATCCTCTAAGGTTACGGTTTCTGGATGGACTGGAGTACAGGGTACAAGGCTGGGGTAGAGCAGCATGTCCACTGGACTGCAGGAGAAACCCGGAGTATCTGGAGAACATGCAAATTCCACATGGGGTGGATGGGGGAAAACTGCAAACTCATTTGCTGAACTTAGTCTTACGCTACACAGATGAGAGGCCAGGATCCTACCAGCACTACTCTGTGCTGTACAGCTTAAACTATAACCGTCTTTAGCAGATTCCCCCAACCCGGTCCTCAGGACCTCCAGACAGTTCACTTTCTCGTTCCCTAACAGCTGTTAATCAAGAACATTGAATACCAGGCACAGGTGTGTTGGGAGCTGTGAGGAAGCAACAATGTGGACTGTCTGGGAGGTCACTAAGGACTGTGTTGGGAACCACTGGTCATTAAAATCCCACACAACTTCTCTACCAACAAGGCATTTATTTACACTCAAGATATATTGATAGCTGGGAGGAGATACCCAGGCAAAGCGAACCATACAAACGATACCTGGTGAGAGAGAGCGTGATGTGGAGGAGAGGGGTACAGACTGGGGGAGTCGCACGATACACGGCATCTGAGGTTACAACTGCCAAGCGGATTACCCTCAGCTGTCATACCCCTACGGTCCTGTCCCAGGTCCTTAAACCCACGAAGGCCAACAAAGATCCGTGGGAGGCGAGCCGAGAGCCCAGACAGTGGATTAAACGTAGGCAAATCAACTAGACACCCATGAAAAGTTATAAGGAAGACGACGGTGTCCAAAAGTACTTTCACTGGAAACCTAGGATTGTCAAGTGCAGGGAAGATGCCGGGGAAGAAGAGTCATAGTGGATATTGATGTACACAGAGTATCAAATGATGGGGTTTGAACCAAACCTCCTACTGATGCAAAGCATGGGATCCTATCTTCAGAACTGCCATCATCACTGAATTTCTTTGCTGTTCTATATGCATAGAATGCAAAATTTATACAGTGCGCAGGGTGAATATTTGAGTTACGCCCCTTACAGGACAGACTTCCTGTTCCTGAATCTTTGCAGAGGTGCAGTAATAGCCAGCTCGTTTCAGGCACCCGAACGTGACGGTCCGGCACAGAGACACGGAGACACGCACACAGAGACACGCGCGCAGACTTGCACCTCACAGAGAGCAGCAAGCTGAAGGTCACAGGAGACACAGGACGGCCCACTGGAAGTCAACAAAGCAACAGAGGGGGCCTGCATCTAGCCCCGCCGACACAGCAGCACACAGACACACATGACGTGGGTGTTTACCATGGGTCTCACTGGAGTGACTAAACCAAGCAAACTTCCCCCTCTTCTTGTCAAGCAAGTCGGCCAAGGTGACTCCTTCCTCGAACAAGATGGGCAGGTGATTCAGCATCGTTAGTGAAGACACACAGCCAGAAATACACAATTATCACAGACACGTAACGTCAACGTCAAAAGCACGGGAGCACAGATACACAAACTCTCACAGAAGGATGACAAAAAAACCTTCATACACACCTGCTTGTACTGCTGTAGCTTCAGGGAGGTAAACATTGTCATCACATAACACAAATCCATGTAAACCCCTTGACCTGCACATACACACAAATGAAATACCTACGGCTGAACACTGTAGCCCGGAAAAATCAGCTGTCTCTATACTGCGTCATTGTCTCTCTTACAAAATACACACACACATAATGGTTTGTAATTACATCGTTGTTGGGACCCTCCATTAATTTCTGTGGGGAAAGCTGCCAACGTGACGACCTTAACCCATACTCAGCCGTGTGGTGGGAGGGTTCTACCCCCCGCCCCCCGAGTCAGTAATAACTCCTCCTCCCCAGCTAATCCTCCCACCCTTCTATGGCTCGCCCTGTCCATTGCACCAAGCTCTTAGACTATATTCCCAGTCATGCTGCTTGTCTCCAGTCCTGCAGCGTTTCCTCAATGTGAGCAGCGGCTGAGCTAAGCTGACGACCTGTGTGCCTCCCCCCACCCCACAGCCCGACGGTCTTCCTTCCACCTGGAGTGTCTTAAACGGCAGGCAGGTTTCCCAGAGGACCGCACTGCCCACCGTCAGATGGGTGCATCCACACACACACATACGCACACACAAACAATGAAACAAAAAGCTCTGTGGAACAGATTGCTCTAAAGAGAAGGACGTTTCAGCCGCATGGTTCATGCATCCTACTTTATGTCACCAATATGTCATACTGAGAAGGCTGCGGCACCACTGCCAAATAAAGTCCTTGGCCTGGCTGCCATGTCCCACAGAGAGTGGGAACACAGAGGAGCCATAGAGAAAATGTGAAGAAAGGGAGGGACAAACAAATGAGCATTCAATAACCCTCAAACTACAGTGTGTGTATCTGTATCACCGAAGCTAACGATTACCTCAACCTGTAGGCTGTCTGTTCACATACAATCCTGATGGCCTGTGATTGAGTCCGTCCGTCCTTCTCAAAGATTAACAAGAGGTGAACAACCCTCATGACCTAGGACAGCTGTTCACACAAGCAGAGTCACGGTATTCTCCGTCTCTGCAACAGCAAGCTCACGAGAACATCTCAGAGCAGAACCATTACATGGTGCCATGCAGATTACTGCTATTCCCTCTATGAATGCCAAAGAGTGGATACCTTCAGAGAACGTAACACAAAATGTGGTCGAAATCCCTTCTTCTTCACAGCTTCCGTTACATGTGTAAGCCACGTGGAGGACATATATAATAAACATCCCTGCCAACCTAACACAACTACAGATGCATCGGATTAACGCAAGATTAATATGCTACAGTTTTGAATACCTCGAGTAGTCTGCAAGAAACAACACCAAGATTATGCCTGCAATTTCACTCTAGGAATTGGTCTGTCGTTTATTTAAAATTTCTAGCAATGTATAATGTCTAGATCGGGGCATGACACCTCAGCAGCTGATTGGCTCCTCCGCGGTAGTACCAAAGCCTATGACGGCCAGCAAGTCCAGCTGTAATACCCATCTGAACCTCTAGATGGAGCCCTGCCAACATCATGCTTCGGTCACCCTTCTGACGCCTTCCCTGGGGAATTCAGTCAGGTTCTCAGGCCTGTCAGCCTTGCTCCTTCCCCCACTTTGGCACATGCCATTATTCACCATGATGACCTTGTTATGAACCTGTAACAACAGAGCTTCAGGCAAGGACGAGCATCCTCTAAAGAAGAGACGTAAGAACAGCACCGAACGTCGCACTCTCATAGATATCGACGTCAGCGTCTTTACTGTACTGTTAAATGGACAGGAGCAGCCTGGCTGGCGGGACGCTAAACATCCACTGGGACAATCCCCAATCCGGCACCATTATCTATCTTCAGGCTCCTCCATTTCACTCATTGCTTTCTGTGCTTCCACTGAACTGGCACCTCTGCTGTTTCCCCCAGCACCCGTTCCCGCCCTGACCGCTGCCAGCCCGCACCAAGGCGGCTGCTCTCAGACTTGGCTGAAGGTGCAGCTTTGTCGTCAGGGTGACAGCGGAAACGGTGGTGTTCACCAAAGTCCCTATAGACATCTTTCCATGAAGGCTGGGATAAATCAGATGACAAAAAGGCCACACCACTCTATGTCACTAGGTTGTTTTCCTCGAGCTCCCCAGTCCTCCTCGTCTTCCTCATCATCCTAGCCAGGAGCACCTCTCTCCTGGAGCCACAGTGCTGAGCACTCCCCATACTCAGGGCTGCTGGTTTACGTTCTTTACCCACTTTTTCATTCGCTGCCTGGCTCAGTTTGCACGGGCTGAGCGCTGAGACAATACTGGGCACCGACTGGCCGAGAGGGTGATCCTGTGACACTCCTCCACACAGACACTCCACAGACGCATTTTACCCTTCATAAAGGTGATTTCCTCAAACTATTTCCATTTCCAGTGAAAAAAGAACTTGAAAAACAGTAAACATGTATAATAATCAAAATAAGTTTCAGAGACATTATGGTTTATAAATAAAAACAAAATAAATATGTACAAAAATATTTGTTTTATAATGATGTTATTATCATAGTGGGGACGTTTACTTAAAACATAAAAACAGTCATGATCCTTCACCAAACTCAAGACCTTGAGTTCAGCTCTCAGGCTTGGCCACAGTGAGCAGCCATAATTCAGACTAAATGACAAAGCAAAACAAAGAGTGACAAAGAGTCATCCAGGCAAAAAGCACCCCTGATCTCAAAAAGAGAATGTAAAACTTAAATCTCATGCTCTTGGGTTTTTCAGTGGTCACCCTTAAAGCATGTAAAAAGAGGGCCAGTTCTGCACACAAAGCATTCAAAGAGTCTTGCAAGAAACAGCAGCATCACCCAATCCACTCTCACTTTCCTCTGGTCCTTGAACCATTTGCTCCGAATGGGTGAAGCCACAGACAACTAGGGCACTGGTCCAGGTCCACAGAGAGCAGAAAAGTCCTAATTAATGTAGAAAGTCCTGTCCGAATCCAGGAGCCCTTCTACTGTACTTTAGCTCTGACGTTAGCAGAACAGGAACCCCTAAGCTGTTGACTCCACGCACTGGCACAGCATAAGTTATCAGAAACTATGTCATAACAGAGAAAAAGACAGCAAAAGAAACACCCGACAGGACCCGGGCTTTCACCCCGCCAGCTTGATAAGGCTGCGCCTGCATTATCCCTCCGAGTAATAAAGCACATTCGCAGTTACACAGAGATGGGAAGTAACGAAGTATAAATACTTCGTTACTGTACTTTCATTTTCATCTATACTTTACTTCACTATTTATTTTTGTGTCAACTTTCGACTTTTACTTCGTACATTTTAGAACGAGTATCTGTACTTTCTACTCCTTAGATTTTTACTCTTGCATTTAAATGGTGTTTGTTTATAATCATAGACAGTAAATGGAATATTTATTATGCCATTTTGCAACGCATTTTACCTATTCGGTATCAATAATACGCGCCATGCAGACAACGTGACTGATTGGTTTATGCTTAGAAACGCATGTAAACCCATACAGAAAAGACAATCCTTTTGGTGCATTTGTCTTTACGCGCACAAGACGATGAGCGAGTAAGAGAAAAAAAATAAAACCAGGCGGGAACTCGGTGGGAATTCAGTTTCTGACAGTGGCACAAAGAAGCGAAGTTCAGCGAAATGACTGATAAAACTGGTGAGAGTGTTAGTGGAGAATCCTTATACGAAGGAGAGTCGAGTGAAGACCAGCAGCACCTCCTGCATCCCTGGCCTTACCTGAGAGAAATGTTTGAAATTGCAGGCAGCAAGAAAGACTCCTGGAGAAAGTGTTGTAAATTGTGTTTACCAAAACACCACAAACTTTTGGCAATCAAGAATTCGCCTTCCAATTTGGAAAAACACGTGGAGGTAAGAAATGCTTCTTGTCATGGATAGTTAATCCTTTGTTTTTAGTAATAATGGCTCAGCTACGTTTGCAATGCTGTACTCGGCTAGCAGCGACACGGTGTGTCTTGGTTTACTCATTTAGAATAACCTTACTCTGTTTATTTAGCATACTCTGTTACGTGTTTAGCCAGATATTATTCTAAGGAAATTACTTCATGTAGTCCTAATGTGTGTGTGTGTGTGTGTGTGTGCCTGCTTTTGGCCTCCAGAGAAAACACAAAAATCAATTGGAGAGGTACACAAAGCTCACTCCCAAAAGGCTCACAGTGCCAGATGAAGGCCCAGCCTCCAAACAACCAAAACTATGGGAGACCAGAAGAGTATCACAGGCCAGTGTTGATAAAGTCATCATGAATTTTGTCATTCAAGGGTTGCACCCATTGAGTGTTGTTGAGCAGCAGGGTCTCCAAGGCCTAGTTCTTCACCTTCAACCTGATGTGTCAGTGATGTCACATGGCACTGTCTTTTGAAGCTAAACAGAGGGTTCTGGTAGTCCTATGGTATGTGCCTGAGTTGCACTTCTGACCCACACAAATGCCTAAATACTAATATACATTCTTACACACAACCACACACACACACACATACACATACATGCTTGAAGGCATAAGGAAAATCACTTGTTCTCTCTCCTGTGTTTGTCTTTCTTCCTTCCTACACCTACACTGTTTTTCTTTGTCCCATTTGTTGTGGTAGTTAATGTTAAGGGTATAGTTGCGCATTGCATACCAACCCTTACGAAAATTAACCATGGTTTCCTATGGTTTTTATGCAGTAATCATAGTTTTACCATGGTAAAGTGGTCATTGGTACTACCCATGGTATTACCATGGTTTATCCATAGCACTTCATGGTAGCTGTGGTACTACCATAGTTT
>JABFDZ020000036.1:49114-64115 GCA_019775955.2 Pollimyrus isidori | reverse complement strand
CTTTTGAAAATTAAACAATTGCATGAGTTTGAGGAAGATAAAATTAACTTTTTAAATTATTTTTTTAAAAAGGAAGTGTTGCGTTAATATATATACTTTTTTTGTTTAAAAAAAGAAAAAAATACGTAATTATGAGAAGTGCCCTTTATTTCACTTGAGCCCCTGCCCCTCAAAACGTCCCTGCTGCACGTCACCTGTCTTTGCAATCGCCTGTCTTTGCATGTCTAGCAATAAAACCGTAGCAGTATATAGTTTATATATAGTGCTCGTGATAGGCCTATATTGTAGCACAGTGGTTCAGTGGGTAGCACTGTTGCTTCACACCTCCAGCACTGAGGTTTGGACTTCTGTCTATGTATGTTGTTTTGGGTTCTCACCATGAAACTCCAGTTTCCTCTTACAGTTTTATAAATGATAAACTAGTATGTAAAAAAGCATGCCATTAAAATTACATCTGCCAGCAGCCACTGCACAAAATACATCCCTTTCTTTCAACAATATCACACTTTGATTACACTTTTGCTTACGTCATTTTAAACATAATTTCAACCTGTCGTGAGGTTTAAAAACTAGATTCTCCTCAAGTGACGATGCTTGGTTCGTTTGGCGACGTATGACATGTCAGAAACGTCATGTGTCATGTGACCGGAAACAGTCGTGCATCGATACAGGAAATGTTTCCATGTTGACGACGTTCCCATTTTCATCGGTAAAAGTTCATAGCCTAAATACACGACTAAATTCTATGTTACTGTTTTGTAACGTATGTTGGTAATGTAAGAAAGTAACGCAGTCGAGAACCAAGTCCAGGTGAAATACTGTCTCTAGCGCGGTCCCATTTCCGCCAGCGTCGGGCTGGGAGAGGTTCGCTTGGGTTCCCTGACTAGGACCGTCCTGAAGGCGAAGCCGCGTTAGCTAGGAGCTAGCATCACCGGAGCGAGTCATGGCAGTTGTCAACGAAGGAGCGCTGAAGAAAATGCTGTCTAAGGTTTGTGGCCTTTGGCAGCTAAAGAAAAGCACCTTTCCTGGCGACTTCGGAGAGCCTTTTACTTTCCGTTTCTAAATTAGCTAAGCTGGCTGGCCGCGCTTTTGTGTTGTGGTCCATACTTAGTGGGCCGACAGAGCTCTGCGTCTTTTAGCATGTCGTTACAAAAGGAATCACATAGCTGTTTAGTGTTTCAGGTACTTAAAAGGCGGCCTCGAAATGAAATCCGATTAGACGTGTGTTCCACACTCCCGTGTTTTGCTAACCTAGGTGGCCCTCGTGATGTGATCTTATTTATTTCACTATTGTTATTGTTTTACAGCAATACAAGTACAGAGATCTGACCGTCCGGGAAATCATAAACGTCATTTCTCACTACAAAGATCTGAAGCCTGTGATGGATGCTTACGGTAAGTACCATCTCCATCACACAGGATGCGGCCGGCTGCCACTTAGCACCCCGTGTAATCGGCAGGTGGGTTTACAGTCACGCTGGGCGGAAAGCAGGCGATTGGTAACGTGCAGCTGGGATTAATGAAAGACATGTAAACGCGCGTAATCCAGGTTTATAGTTACATCTGCCATTCTCATTTAGTCATGCTTTTGTGTGTGATAGCCGGCAAAACACATTGCAGATGAGCAATTGCGGAGGATATTGATTTGAGAATGTTTTATTCACAGTGTTTAATGATGGGTCAAGCAGAGACTTGATGAGTCTAACAGGAACTGTTCCAGTCAGCTACAAAGGTTGGTATAGATAATTGGAAGACATTTGAATGTGTATGACATTATTAGTATTTTTCGGATTTGTTCTATTTTTTTTTTTGTTTATTTGTTTGATTGTTTGTGAATAGCAGCATTTTTGTTTTGGTAAATATGCTGTCACACTTCTCTCTACTTTAAATGACTGTTTCTGTTTACATTTTTTGCCCCCAACCCCACCAAACCGTATTTCACTAGGAAATGTTTACAACATCCCCGTTTGTTTGTGGCTTCTGGACACCTACCCGTTCAACCCACCCATATGTTTTGTGAAGCCCACCAGTACCATGATGATCAGAACAGGGAAGCACATAGATGCCAATGGAAAGATTTACCTCCCCTATCTGCATGAGTGGAAGCATGTAAGTCACTGCCTTCTGTGCAGTTTGAGGCTTTGGTGGAAAGTCCTGTTTGTTTCCATTGTCTCTTGATGCTCAGTTCCGAGCTCTTGCGTTTGAACAAGTTTCTGTGTCCTGTCCTGCAGCCTCAGTCGGATTTGTACGGCCTAATCCAGGTGATGATAGTGGTCTTTGGGGAGGAGCCTCCTGTGTTTTCTCGGCCCACCACTCAAGCTCCTTACCAGGCATTCCAGGCTGCTGGTCCTCCAAACAGTAAGCCCAGCATCTCCAGATGTGCACTGCATACGTAATACGGGAGTAACAGACTTGACTTGACTTGAACTGACCAAGTGCATAATTATAGCCTTATTGAATTTAACAGTAGCCAAAGCACGTTTGCTCTGTAGATACCATATTAAAAATGGCTGGCAAGTTGCACAGTATGAAGTTCTGCTTTGCTTGTTAATCACGGTCAGTGAGATGTAACTTTGTGGCATGGTTAAAACATGACTAACAGATGGTTCTTAAGTATAATTATTTCCCAAGTCATTAATCAGTCTCTGTATATAAATGAAAGAAGGACATGACAGAGCAGGAAGGTGAGTGTGTAACACAGCAGAGCATGGATACTCATGGATGGTATTCATTTTAATGCACGGTCGTTCCTGTTCGCACCTCTCTATAGTGTTTGTCCATGACACCGTGGCTGTTTTCCGTCCCTCTGTTCTTATCCAGCTTCCTACATGCCCGGAATGCCAACAGTGTCGCCCTACGGATCCGGTATTGCTGCCAATACCAGGTAGGGCATCTGCATCACCAGCAGTCCTTTGCTGTTGGCTCGTATCATAAAAGCAAGATAGATGGTTCATTTTGACGCAGACTCAAGTTTTGTGAATATGGTAGATTAGAGAATAAAAACATCTTTGTTGTGAGTAGCCGTATGGTTTTATATAAACACTCTGGTAATTTAGACAAAATTCTCGACATAGATGGAATCAAAGAACAAGTCTACCTTAGATATCTTTTAGTCAGTGATGATCTTTTCCTAATGTGTTGTTTCTCTCTAGTGGATACCCAGGGTATCCGTACCCCAGTGGAAACTCGTATCCTGGTGCGGCCGGTCCAGGCCACTATGGGTCCCAGCCCCCTGTCACCACTGTTGGTAAGTTGCCTGCTGTTCTCTTAGGACGTACTGTTGCAAAAAGTGAAGAATGTGGAAAATACAAGGGTGAAAACGTATAGCGGAATAACCTTGCATTACTTCAACAGGACTGTTCATGTATAAATGTATTCATTCTGTCAAACTGGTATTGCATTATTATTTGACATTTGGTATATTGCAGATCAAGCTCACAGGCACAAGAAACTTTAGTGTTCTGAAAAGAATGTCACATCAAGATTGACACAATCCGCAGTTTGATATGTCAGATGTGGCCGCTAACAGTGTTTCCAAATACACTAGATGTTAGCTGTTGAATTGCTGGAACATCAGTTACAAAAAACCTAAGAATTATTGAATGTGTCAAATTTTGACAAAGTATGGAAAAATTTTCCTAAAATTTCCTAAGAACAGAGTTCAAAGTCTACTGAAAAGGGTAGATGAATACTGTCAGGCATTCTGTCCAGTGATTGCTCTGAGGTTTTGAAATAAATGGCAGATGTTCCCTCATCATTGTCCTATACTCTACAATAATAATGTCCCAACTACATGTTTGTTATTAAATTAGAGTGGTCTCTTGAGCAGATGGAAGTTAAACGTCATCCACAGCCTCTCCATTCACCAGATCTAAAAATGGCTGAACCTCTTTAAGACATTTTGAAGCACTAATTTTTTTCTTCAAGAATGGTCCTGGGACCTCCTACATACTGTTCGCGACTGAAGTGGTTCTGAATCAAAATGGGACTGTTAAATTAAGCGCTAGGTATTGTTGTATTTTATAGATGTTTCTGTTATATACGCAGATAGAGGAGAGGACCAAAGTATTATTAGAAAGGCTGGTGCTGTAAATATTTCTAAATATGGTCAAAGCATCAAGGATCCCAGGCAGTCTTGGTGGCTCACCAGTCTGTCTGGAGGGTCAGCACAGGTCATCCCAGCTCTGCTTATGCCTAGTTGACTCCTTTCACAGCACATGGATTGTATTGTGTTATTTGCCTCACTTGTACGCTGCTTTGCCAAAAGCATCTGCTAAATACTTAAATGTAAGTGAGGTGCACTGAGCGCAGGAAAATGGAGGTGGATTAGGCAGCCACATACATCAAAGGATGTCTGCCACATACTTTAAAAGACAGTCACTTTGTTTGTTTTATGTCACGCAACAAACCTAGAGTGCGCAGAGTGTTTCTGGTGCAGCAGACAGTCATATTGAGTGTAAATATACATATTATGGTGAGTGCGTGTGTCATTTTAATGGAGTTGACAGCTCTTTTAAAATGGAAGAGGCTTTCTTTATTAAGTCACTACTGGTCTAGAAGTGGCACAGAGAGCGAAGCAAGTAATCTATTTGACACTCGTGGTTCCATGCTAATGGAACACGTATTCCGCAACAAACATTACACAGTTATGACAATTACTATTTACACCAATAATACGCAAATACACTTATTAATTTAGAGTATTTTAGATATGCGTGGTGCGATGCAAAGCATGCCAATAGCAGCGTAATTAGACCCACTGACCAATCCAATGTGGGCAGTGGTGGCTTAATGGTTTGGGAAGCGCTTAGAATTGAAAGATTGCTAGTTCGAATCCCCGACCTTCAAGGCACCACTGAGGTTCCCTTCCCCTAGCACTGCTCCCCGGCCGCTGAATTAGCTGCCTTCTGCATGTTTAGATTAAAACAAACAAACATTGTCACATTACGTCAGCCTATCGTGGACAGTGGGTGGTATCAGAACAAATTAAGTCGCCTTGGGAACACTACAGACAATGAGCCGAAACAGTGATCACCGCACTGATCACCACTCATACGATGTTGCATTGCTGAAACAACATTGATTTAGTTTGAAGTAATAAATTGAAATTGTTTGCTGTTTGAGTATGAGTATTACATGTCGCCACCTTGTGGCCCCTTATAGAAAGGCGTGCGGTTGGAATGAACTTTCTTGTGGTAGGGCAGCAGACCTCAACGTGACCTCCAGGCGGCTGTTTTGTTGGTATCTAATATTCATCACTGTGTATTGCTGAAGGATGCAGTATTTTGAATGAGGGTTTGCTGTCCTATGATTTATTCCTAATTATGGATGTGTGCTATACACGCCAATGAGGGTTTGCTTGTCTGTGGAACAATTAAAAATTATTCTTCATGTGGTATTCATGCAGGTATCATCGTAGATCTGTTTTTTAAGGAACCCTGAAAATGCAATGGAGATATTGCTGTATTAAAGCTTTTACATCCTCCTCAACCTACATATTTGCTCCTGACAGCTAATGGATTTTTTTCAGATCTCAGTGCTTCACACTAAAAATATGGGGATTGTTAGGAATGATCCTCAAGTTAGGGCAACTGTTGACTTCTTTTTCACAAGTATGGTGCTTCCCCTCCCTATACTGTTCAGTCTACTGCATGTCTGCCCGCAAATGCACCTGTCTGCTGTCCTCACCCATCGTTCTGCATGGTGCCTGTTAGCTGTCAGTGCGTGCTGGCTCATCTTCATGCGTGTGGATGCAGCGTGCTCTTCACGTGCATGATCTCAGAAATACAGTAGACTTTAGACTCTGTTAGTTGTCATCATTATAGATGAGTGTTTATTGCAGCATGTTGTGTGTTTAAGGGATGAAAGAATAAAGATGGAACGAAAGAGTTTGTACATTAAGGGACCATCACAAATACGGGCAGCTCAGGAACAGGGGTAAACACTTAATAATTATAGCTGTTTTTCAACGTAAGCTATTACAGACATTAAGGCATTATGTCTGGGGGGAGTGTCATGCAAAATAAATCTTTTTCGAAATAATGCGTATGTTTTTATGTTGCTGTTTTTTGCTTATTGTGTCTGAAGCACAGTGACTGGGATCCTCCTGTGCTGCGGTTTTGTAGTGTACACTGGGATTGTCCGTCACTTTGTTTAAACATTAAACAATGCAGGTGCAAACAGGTGCACATTTGAGAGATGCGGGGCCACCTTGCATGAGCGGCGACTGAAATATAACAGCAAAATATCACCACATTTGACGAAGCGAAAGGGTGAAGGTGCCTTTTTGGTCTGTGAATACTTCATGAGTTTGGTGTGACATGGTGGGACGCTTTGCAGCATACTGGTGTTTGTGAAGCATGGAGGCATGGTTCACCTATGACTGCCATCCCCTGCAGGCACAAGCCGTGATGGCACCATTGGAGAGGATACTATCCGTGCTTCCCTTATCTCAGCGGTGAGCGACAAGCTTCGCTGGAGGATGAAGGAGGAGATGGACCGGGCCCAGGCAGAGCTGGATGCCCTTAAGAGGACCGAGGAGGACCTGAAGAAAGGCCACCAGAAACTTGAGGACATGGTGTCTCGTTTGGACCAGGAAGTGGTGAGAAAATCCCTTGGACTTCTTCAGGATTTCAGGCTAGAAGTATTTCCTCATGCATTGGTCTCTTAAGGCCATTTAACAAACACTAAACTATCTTTATAAAACGGGTAGAGTCCATATAATCTTCAACACCAGCCATGGCCGTTTGCAGATTACTGCTCCATGTTCATAGTCAGTGTGACACCTGTTTCATTATCCGTCTCCCACATCCACCCGTCAGGCGGACGTGGACAGGAACATTGAGCTCCTGAAGCGTAAGGATGAGGAGCTGACCACCGCCCTGGAGAAGATGGAGAGCCAGTCTGAGAACAATGACATTGATGATGTCATCGTGCCCACTGCGCCCCTCTACAAGCAGATCCTCAACCTGTACGCAGAGGAGAATGCGATCGAGGACACCATCTTCTACCTAGGGGAGGCGCTACGGCGTGGGGTCATCGACCTTGAGGTTTTTCTCAAGGTGGGTTCTTTTTATTCTAGCTTACATTCTCGCTGTTCTTTTTCTCACTTTATTTGTCTTTTGTGTGCTGGACGACCCAGCTGCAGCCAGATGAGTTACATGCAAGGTAGATGAGTAAGGCAGTGTTTCACTAATTATGAGCAATAGCAGCTCAAATTTACTCTGGGCAGCCAGTTTGTCACGCAGTGAAATGGCGAGTGAGATCCTGATTGACAAACTGCATAGACAGTGACGGTAAGGTGAGGCTTCAGTAAACGTTACACCTTTTCCTTGGTTTGTTTTAGTAAATGAAAGGAACCTGTTTAGATTCTATGGTTCAGTGAAAGTCAGCTTATTATTGTGCACATGCACAACAAAGTGAAGCAGTTGGCTCTCTTTATGCAATCATCACACATGTTGTAACAGATGTCAGAATCTCTAACCGCCCAGAGGGGTCACTAGTTAAGGAAGTGGGTTTGCTGATGATTCTCTTCCCCTGTGCAGCACGTGCGTCTCCTGTCCCGCAAACAGTTCCAGCTGCGAGCTCTGATGCAAAAGGCTCGCAAGACGGCCGGCCTCAGCGACCTCTACTGACCTCGCTGACCTCAGTATCACTGGGCACTTGAGCCGTATTCAGCCCTTTTTTCAGACCGGATACTCTCTCTACACATAGTGGCTCTTGTTCCCCACAGCTTTTGGACTGAAATATGCTGGGCCACAGCAAACAGAGTGCATGTGTGTGCGCAAGAAAGATCATTGATTCTCAACAGGATGAAAAGGGGAAACGTATCACTTGGGGGGCGATTAATAGAAAAATGCTTGGTTAAATGAGGGGTGGAGTATTTTAACCTTTTCTGTATAATTAAACATCAAATGTAAGCATTTATTTTTGTTTGTATTAAGCATTAATAACACATCCTGTACTGCACTATCTAAACAATACTGTCCCAGCTAAACAAGAATGTTATATACATTACAGAGTTGAGTGGAAGGAGGGTCTTTAAAAAAGGTGAGGTGGAGTGAGGAATGGTGTGAGGTCACCAATGGTTCACAAACTTTTCCCAGCATGAAGGGACAGATTGCATGGGAATGGAGTTTTGACCTACCTGATGTTTGTTCATTCATGCGGTCTCACTCTGTAAATATTCTTGCGGGGGTACTTACTGGTCCTCAGAAAACAGGAAACAGTACAGACTTTTCAGGTGGGGAATTGTGTGTCTACTATTTTAAAGTCTGTTCTCCCAGCTGTACTTGGATATGTTAGCAGTTGACTTGATTACTATAGATTTGTTCAGTCTCCTTTGCAATCTTCACTGGAAGTCAGTGTTCTTGAAGTCGTCTTTATCCATATTACAACAGAATGATGGAGGTACATATGTATAGCATTCATGGATGTTTTTTTAATCTGAAATCTTACCATGTTTAATAGCTGGTTTTCCTGCCTTTCTGCTTAGCAAATTTCTAAATATATAGAGCTGTCAAAGTAATGTTATTTGGGAATCAGTAATTTTATGGAAAGACTTCAGTGAATTCCTGGTGAAGATTGACAATATTTTTCACTAAAATCTAGTTTTGTTAAATGCACTTTGAAGGAAATTGTACAATATTTCATCTGGAGAAATAAACTTGACTTTTTTTTCATCTAAACATTGTCAGTATTGAATAGCATTGAGCAAAGGTAAATATTTTCACAAGATATTCAACTTGAACAAGTTAAATTCTCAAGAATGAGTTCTGTCTCTGCTGGCAGGAAGTATTTCAAAGGTTATGTAATGTCTACCTTGCATCTCTGCTGGAATAGAGGACTTTTGTCCCATTAAACCCTTTGAACAATCTCAACAGGAGGCAGACATACAGGAAAAGAGGGAACAACAACATTGCTGGGGTTTACTCTTGATGCTTATTTCGGTTACCATAAACTGGACAGAATCTACAGCTCTTCCTCTTGCACTTATAGATGCACTGCTTTTCATTATGAAGAAAGGTTCAGACATAACCACACTTAGACACCAGAACAAGACAGTCCTTTATTAGGAAAGTGCTGTGGGACAGTCCAAATACTGACACGATTAAGCTTTCATTCTAGAGATTACAACTGTAAACAAAGGTGGCTGATGGTAACATTAACCCTTCCCCATTTAGTAGTAGTACTAATGGTCAGATAGAAGCCTCACAAGGCAGTGAATAGCTCTCAGAAATGCAGTTTTGGTTAATTTCTAACCAAAAATAACAGCTTTGGTTGATGTGTGGAATGGTTGATGTATGGTTTAAGACCATAAAACCATACCTTTGCTTGCAAGACTGACCCTTGTTTAATTTTAAATACTTTATAAAACTGCACAACAAAGACAAGTACAGACAAAATCACTGCTGATAAAGGTCCAGGAGATTTCCACTTAGCGCAGGTACAGTGAGGCGGTAAGGTGCAACTGTTTGATTCAGGAGTGCTGGCTAAAGGGGAGTGCTGGCTAAAGGAGATAGCTTCAAAGCCACTGTGGTCATCTCTGTATGGCCCTCAAAGGACAAGGTCCTTCTGGACACCCCATAGGGTCTCTGCACTCTTCACCAGCTGCTTCTCCTCACTGGCCTTCAGAGTCATGTGCACCACATCAGTGAGCCCACTGTTGCCCAGGACGCAGGGCAGACTGAGGAAGACCTCATCCTTCACACCGTGCATACCCTAGAGGAGGGGGACACGCCGTCAGTAAGGCAGAGGGCATCTTTCGATTGAGCATATGTACACCAGCTGACTCAAGACTAGATTTAGGTTGTGCAAGGATAGATAATCTATGTACTTAAATGTCTATGACAAGTTATCATAGGTGTTATCAGTATTTTGTTTTCCTGGAAGCATCAGCAATCTCAGAGGCCAAGCCAGTGGACACAGATATGCTCTGATGCAGTCAATGGCACACAAACACTGGAATGCTCAACTGTGTGATGTAAGGATTTGCTGCATTTACTACTGTGGGCACTATGTACAGAAGACACTCACCTGGACCAGGGTGGACACTGGGTGCACCTTTCGCAGGTTCTTCATAATACTCTCAACCAAGTCGGCTACAGACAGCCCGATAGCCCAGGATGTATACCCTTTCAGCTTGATGACCTCATAGGCACTGAGTGACAGGAAGGTTGAAAAGAATCAGTTTAACACTTACTGCACCCGATTAACAGATTAACATGTGAGAAGAACGCGTGTCCATTACTAGGACAACCTCCACGGCTCTTAGGTTGCTGATGCACAAATTAAAGATTCCGATTTTCTGCTTGCTTTGCTCTATATATACTGAGACTAGCAGATGTGACTTTGTCTCAGCTCATATCAATTGTGTTAAAATTGCAAAACTGAACCATATTTAACAAGAATCTTCTGGAAGGGAGGCATGCCTCCCATTGTGTACCCTTTACAGTGATAAGACTCACCTATCAACTACCATCTTGTGGACACTCTTCCAGTTTTCTTCATCTGCATCTGAGCCCAGTTGTGGGTTGATGTTCTGGAGAGTGACCCCAGCCACATTCACACCACTCCACACGGGTACTGCAAAAGAGGTGGGAACATTACGAGCCAGACTAGCTAGAAATAGTCTGACGCAGTAGAACAGATTTATTACCTTCCCAAAGACCTCCAATGATTGTCAGGACAGACCACACTGTGCAGATACTGTACATGGGACAGACTGAGAGTACACACTCACCACTGGAGTCTCCATGCTCCCCAATGACCCAGCCATGGCAGCTGGATGGATGGATGTTGAGTTTCTCGCCCATCAGGTGGCGGAAGCGAGCCGAGTCCAGGTTGGTACCACTGCCAATGACGCGGTTCCTGGGGAAACCACTCATCTTCCAGGCCACATAGGTCAAGATGTCCACTGAAGGGGGAAGACAAATTAGAGAACAACTCAGTAATCAAAGCAGAATGACAGATTTACTGGGCCTCAAGGTAGTTAAGTTTTCCCCAGACGCCTAATGCAAACAAGCATCTGAAGTTAAACCAGCCATGGTGCGCAAAATGAGGCTGTCATATTGATGTTATACTTTTTCCATACAAGCTGGTAGTGAAGCGTTACCTGGGTTGGAGACAATGAGGAGAATGCAGTTGGGGCTGTACTTCACAATGTTGGGAATGATGAACTTGAAGATGTTGACGTTGCGCTGCACCAGGTTGAGGCGGCTCTCGCCCTCCTGTTGCCGGGCACCGGCTGTCACCACCACCACCTTGGAGTTCGCAGTCACACTGTAATCTGAGGAACAGCAGGAAATCAGCTTGGTTCCACAAGCCAGGTGACACACTACTCAGTCAGAGTTCATAGGGGTCTCTGTACCACTATTCAAAGGACCATATCAGTGCTTAAAACGTCCTCTCAACATTGATGCTTCACAGACTCAATGCGCCTGTCAGAGCAGCCGCCCGCATCCATTTTCATTGATCTTCCTTAATCTAGTTGTACGCCTAGACATCTCTTGCTGGGACATTCACACAACCCATCACATTCATCACCTTTGTCAGACACAATCTTCGGAGTCCTAAGGAAGAGGCTTCCATGTTGCAGGTCCATGGCTTCGCCTTTCAGTTTATCCTCAATGACATCAACCAGAACCATCTCATCAGCTAGCTCCTGAAGGAGTACAGAAAAAGCACCATTAGCATCGACTAAACAGTAGGTCTTAAGTTAGATAGAGGCTTAAGACCTCCTGTTTAAAGGCAACTTGCATTAAACTGCAGCTTAAGATAGTGGGTCAATCCTCTGCCATTATTTTGCCTGTCACCTTCATCATGGCCGTTGGGTTCGGCTGAATTCAACTGTCATTCTCACCTTCATGAGGATACTGATGGAGCAGGCCATGCCCACCATGCCAACACCAACCACCGTCACCTTGTTCCTGGAGCCAACAGCATCTTCACTCAACACGTTCTCGATCAGTTTCTCCTTTGTAGATGCCATCGCTACAGGCTAGCAGGAGAGAACAACGTGAGAAAAATGAGGTAGGACCTGATCACTAAATTCTAAATTCAGTTTTCTTGTTGAAAAAAATTGCCCTATTCTCTAGAAGGGTCATTATGTACCATGGTAATAGACTTGGACTAAGGTTGTGGACATTAGCACTTCCATTCAGTCCAAGTTCCTGTATGCCACACACTAATGCTGCTGTGTCATTCTTGTACTACAATCCGGACGTGACTCGCACTTTCCAAATCAGGCGACTCCTCAACTGCACAAACACATAGCCACTTAGCCAGAGACTGACGAGTGCTAGGTTGCCTAGGCAACACTTTATCCACCACCCTCCCCCACTTAAGTCACCACTGGGAGTGGCCAGTGGATACGGAGAGAGGCAACTGGTTTCCACCACCATCGCAGCACAGAGGACAGACAGAGTGCCTATTTCCGCCCTGATCCACTGGGCGCCCCAGTCTCCCCTGGACACTGAGTAGCTGGCTGGTGCAATATCCACTGAATTACTGTAAAATGAGCTGGTCAATTAGGCCTTAAGTAAGGCTAACACGTTTATGATACTCAGGCTCAGCCAAACATGAAGAACAGCTTAGTCTAATTTAAAGTTACTTTAGACCCCCCCATATGAAAACATCCCTTAGAAATATATGCTTAACTCAAAATCAGATTTTACAACTTACATTACAATGGGGTTAAATCTTTATACGTATAAGAACTTGTCCTTGTCTTTATTTTCGCCTTTTCTCATTCATGCAATGCATATTTTTATCAAGAGGGACATAAAAAAAAGGATATGCAAATATTCTTAGTTTATTTTTTAAATGCAAATCAATCCTTGTACAGGATAAGTAGTTAATGAAGATGGACTGACTTGAATACTTACCAGCATGCAATTTTGAAAAGCAATTATGTCAATTCTACATCTCAACCCATCACAGTTTCAGACTCTGTATTGGACTACAATTGAATAAGATGACGCGAGTGAGACTGACGCAATATAGATACATTTCTTGATGGGTAAACTAATATTTCGGTCCATGGTTTGCCCCGGACGTCTCCCTGTTATCTAAAATACCTTAGATGCAAGGCATTTGGGAGCGACTTAAAGGTAAGGACTGAGGTAACATGATTAATACAACAGTCCTCATAAATACGATGAAGGCGCACGCGTCCCTTCCGAGAACAAATTCAAGTGTTCGTATATTTTTTAAACCTGAAACAAAACTGCACATTTTCCGATCCCACGTTGAACCTTGTGTTATTACGTTGTGTTATTATAAATAGCACCTGATGAGTCAACGGGTTCCCGCGAGTCGGAACCTACAGCTAAAATCCTCTTACATTTCTCCTGACACCTGCAACTAAATAGTGGCTTTCAAAACTGCAGAGAGAAAGCGAGGAGATTAGTTAGCCTTGCGCAAGTGCGCTGAATATTAGGGGTGAAAGTGTCGTGAAATTAAAAAAAAAATCTAGGAAGCACGTACCACGTGTGAAATAACTGAAGACTTTTACAGGCAATATGCCAAAAGGACAATTGGCTAGTTTGCATTCACATTAAATTAGGTCTGACATTTTGATGAGGCAGAACAGTATTAAAATGTGTCATTTCGTCTTAGATTATTGAGAACAATATTTAAATCACTCTTGTGAGAAGAATAACTGTAATCGTCGTGTGGCGCAAACGCCACATTGTCCGCAAGGAAAATAATGAAATTAGCCAACATTCCATTTGTTGCATTAATGTTCAAGCCATATTCCGATGGCTCAGTTTTACTAATGAACTAGTTTTATAGATGATAATAAAGGCACGTAAATGTGTCTGACGAGTGACCAGATGGTGGAGCGATCGGACTGGGCCGACATTAGCTGGGCGGACCGCGACCCTTCCACTGTCAGATGCGCTGTTTGTGGTCGGAGACAGCGCTTAACTCACTCAAATTACCTGAGCTGATAACATTAACCCCGATAAAGATCAGATAAACCAAGAAAGGCAAAGTACTGCTAGCCACCCTTAATCAGCATGCTGCGTATATACCTACATATATATAGGCCTATATATAAAATTTACATGTCGGAAAAGCACCGCGTTAACGCTTTTAAACTTTAATTTAAAGGTTCCTCACCTTTAGAGTCCGGCGAAGTGTAAATGAAAGAGTTCAGGTACAAGTGTAAGACAGAGACCGCCTAGTGCCCCCGATACCTCGCTTTTCTGCAGTAGTGAAGAAGAAGGAGGAGCTTTTATTAGACTAGGCGGATGTGGGCTGAGCCGGCCGTGCTGCTTGTCACGTCGCGATAGAGCTCGGCGGAGCGGATGACGAGCTCCTGGCACTGCGGCAACAGCGAACGCGCATCCACAGACCCACTTTCCGCACTGGCTGTATGAAACTAAATCGACACAAACCAAAAATGACATTGTATCCAATGCAAGCTGCATCGTTAATGCTTAGAAACAATAACCACGCATTTAACATTGTATTTTCTGATTTTGTATTGAACTATCATTGAAGATAATCAATTGTAACTACGAACATAATATTATATTTTCTGATTTAGTGGTTACGTTAGTTACTGCTGAGTACTGCCTTGACCTGTTGTTAATCCACCGCCCAATCCACCCAACGTTACTGCTTTGAGTGGAGAAGCCAGTGAACCTGCAATTTATCCTAGGAAGCCCGGACGACACAGTGGCAGGGATGCCAGCTCATCAGAAAAGAAACACACTACGTGCTACGTGCTTAAGCTACAGACTGCTTAAACAGCATGTTTTGGACAATGGGGTCAGTTACATTAACTGGAAGAGAACATGCACGCTTCCCATGCGCGTAGCCGGGATATTAATCGCAGGAGCACCCCTTGGAGGTGTGAGGCCGTAGGGCCCCGCTCCCTATATATCAGGCATTCAGTGAGCGCAAATGGCGTAGACCAGCGGTCACTAACAGGCGGACCGTGGTCCGGGTCCGGACCCAGAAGCTGTCCCATACGGACCCGGACCGACAGACA
>JABFDZ020000036.1:13454-38904 GCA_019775955.2 Pollimyrus isidori | reverse complement strand
CCCCCCCCCCCCCCCCCCCCCCCCCCCCCCCCCCCCCCCCCCCCCCCCCCCCCCCCCCCCCCCCCCCCCCCCCTATTAATCATTTAGTGGCAGGACTGTTGAAACGCAGAGGAAGACCCTTAAACACGGGCATGAAAACAAAGATTAGGCTGACACCGGCCATGCTGATAGCTCCTGACCTTATCCGCCAGATGACAGTTATCTATTTCTCTGTAGGAACAGGGATGGTGTTCGGTTCCGGGGATTAAGTGCAGGTTAATTGTGGTCAGGGGTATCAAAGGAGATGAGTCTGTTCCCCGCGGGCTTTGGTGTTGGGAGGGTAATGTCTCTTATTCGAGTCCCCCACTATTTCCTGAAATCTGTGGCACTGAAATATGGGGGCTCTGGATTGAAATAATTTATTTAAAGGTCACCCGTGTCCGTCCCACGCCCTACCTGCCCCTCCTCCTCCCCCTTTCAGACCCCCCCTCCTGAACTTCATTTCACAGATGACAAGCTTCCGCTGGTAATCTACCAGGGGATCACTGAGGGATACGGGCTGACCAGTGGGTTTAACACTAATCAGTCTCTGCTGCATGCAGCAGAGAACATGACCCACCCCCCCATACTGCCTTAAGCTGGAATGTCCCTCCGATTTGAGGGGCGGGTGGTGTGGGGTGGCATTGGGGTGGAATGTGGTAGTGATAGACAAATTAATGTTGTTTTTTCCGGCAAGAGCACCATCTAGTGGGGTCCAAAAATACAACAAATGGTTCACTAAGCTTCATTAGGCCATCACTAGTGTGTGGTGAGATTGGGAGGTGGGGGCTCTGTGGTATCCCCGGTAGTGGTATCCCCCATAAAAGTGTTCCAGCTATTGTGTTCACCGCAGGCGCTCCAGTTCTGACAGCATGACCGTCAGTTCTTCCACCCCTCCCACACTGCTGCCACAGGAAGCCATGTCACTGACCTCCTCTGCTCCTGCACTGCAAGGTTGAAGCTCCTGTCGCCAAAACAGGTCGTACTGGACCCACTTTCTGCTTTCGTCTCTAAAGAGGGGGGGAGCTATGAGCTCATCTGAGCACATGCTTATTAGGTAGCGTAGCACTAGGCCCATTAACCCATTCCTGGCCTTTTAAGTGAATAAGGATTGCATCAATCGGCCGGGACACCCAATGGGCAGGCAGGGACCTGAGTGGGCGGGTGCCTGGAGGGGCAGAGGCCCCCAGCCGGGCAGGCAGATGTGGAACTGCTGTGAATAATTATTCCACCCGCTTAACATAATTGCAGTGATTTTGTCAGGCCTTGTTTTCAGTGGCGCTTCTCGCATTAGCCGCTCCGTAATTATTCAGGCACCACAAACTTAATTAGCCTCGCCGGTGCCGGAAGCTCTGCCTGATCACCATCCGTTCACATCCTATACCACAACTACTTACATTATAACAGCCAGCTATTAATTGCAAAGAGAAGCACTTGTTTATTTGCTCCTGTGCATCTTCTTTGTAGTGTATCTACATTCACTCCCGCACACTCACTTTTTAATTGTCATTAATAAAAAGCCCTTGAGCTTTGCGATGCTGAGCTGCGTTTTTCTACACCTTTGATGGGTCACATTCCTAGTTTATATGTCACTTTCCCTCACCTGGAGATCCATCAGTACCCATTGGGGAGATCATCTCAACCATTTCCACAAACACCCATTCCTGAGATCATCCTTGTACAGCCCAGAGAATCATCTTTACCCAGCACATCTTCTGGACTTCACTGAAGTTCTCAGAAACAGGATGTGCTGTGCGTTGCTGTGTATGGATGCTGCCGCAATGTGGGCCCGGAGGTTACGATACCGGGCTTCTTGTGTAATTCCTCTTGCATGGTGGCCCTGGAACCCTAGAGAGGATTACAGGCAAATGGGGGGCGTCCTACCTGGCCAGAAAAACACTGTATGCTCTTTGTGAGACTGTGTGGGGTAACCTGGGCACACAAACAACAGGCATTTTATTTTTTAATTTTATTTCTTGTGTGGCCGTATGATTTTTGTTCCAAACCTCTCTCACCTTCCCACGGCAGCACAAATGAATTTTTATTCCCCTTAATTTGGCATAGAGAGAAAAACTGTTCTGTTTCTGACCAGCAGAGGGCGATAGAGTAGCAAAAACGGGTCACGTTGCGCTCCATCCCCTGGTGGGTGCCTCACATCCTGGGGCTCTTGGAAAGCCATGCTGTTTATGCAGCGCTGTACCATGAAGCCCCCTCCCTTGGAGCCCAGCACAGATAAACACCATGTGTGTTTGTCTTGAGTGGTGTGGCCTCCAGCTGAGTGGCACCAGTCTGCCCAGATCTATCCCCTCGCTGTTGGCCCACAGGGTGATGTCCAGCTCTTTGTCACAATCACAGATGTCACAATACGCACTCTGTCTGGTGTACATGTTGTCAGGCATGTGTAGCGCAGCTGCCTCTGTCACTATTAGAAGGTGCTTCGTCGGCCATAGATGATGGCTGTGATCGGAAGGCCTCGGTGTGCATATGCATGCTCATAGGCCAGCTGTTCCTTTCCTAGTTAATGGCTGCGTCTGAATTCAGGGACCGCACCCTTCGAAGGCTTCATTCAAGGACCTGCATTTGAAGACAGGGCTGTCCCATTTCGAAGGCTCCTTCAAATGCAGTCTGGAAAAGCGTCCTTCGTGTGAAGGATCCGTCCGATGGATCCTTTGCAGCCCAAAGTATCCCAAGACTCATTGTGCTGGAGGTAAAGTGGGTGTGACTCAAGGGTAAGGGCGGGAACAGCCAGACCATCCCATTTGACGTCGCTTTCTGTTCGACCTTCGAAGAATGCAGCCTATAAAGGCCAGACGTTTGGGGATCACGTCCTTCGAAGGGCGCAGCCTCTGAATTCGGACACAGCCATTAACTAGCAAATGCACAGATGGCCCATGAGCATGCATATATACCCTGACATTGAAATGCAGAATCTGAAGGCTCCCAGGTTTCTGTTAGCGGCGTCCCGGGTCGGCATCTCTTTCAGCTGGCATTCTGCGAGCCTCTGCTCCACCAAATGTGCCAGCTTTCATCAAGCTGCTCCTGCTAATGTTCTCGTTTTGTTGCCATCTCACTAATGTCTTTCTGCTGCTGGGCTGGCCAAGCTCGCGTCGCCACCGCTTGCAGAGCCCTGGTATTTCCGCACTGCTCCCCATACTGCCGTCCCGATTCTCGTACTGTCAGGGGCCACTGGGCCGCTGTGCAGGTCTTTTAGGTAGACCCCTGCAGAAGATCACCTTCAAAAATGGTTCATATCCAACAGGGGTTAATATTCATTTTCAGTACTTGTTTTTTTCCACTCCTATACCCCTGAAGCCTTCTGATGGATCATTTCCAGTGTAGATTTCAGAGAACCATTTTTTGATTTCTTGGTGCTCGAGGGCCCAGGGATTGCAAGGGGTTCTGGACACTGGGGCAAAGTGACGATTGGTCAAGAATGTGTTTCCAACCAACTGCCTATTGCCCCCTGGTGACGAAATAGTTGCACAGCACTTCTCCTTAAATGCCCTCAGTGTCAGTCCCATCTGCCTGCACACACCTCTAAAATTAGTGCCCCTCGCTAGTTTTTGTCTGGCGTAGCGGTGACACGTAATTGCCCGCCTAGGGGAAAGTGATTCACTGGGGATGGAGGGGAGAAAGGAAATGTTTGGCTATGCCCTTTTCGAAGTCCCCGGGCCCCGTGCACCACGGTGGACGACAGCGTCCTTGACCAGAGCTGATTCAAGGTTCTGAGCCATGCAGGATGCCTGAGGGGCTCCTGATTCAGGGTGGTTGTGTCATGGGTGCTCAGTTTCAGAGAAGTACTCCAGATCTCAGATCCTGGTCCTACCTGGGTCTGGACCATTTAACTTGTTTATAAACTATGGTTCATCCATAAAATATAGCAAATAGAGCAAATTCATAGAACCCAACTGTAGTAAAAAGGGTGGTAATGTCTATATGCTGTGTGCACTCCTGAAGAAAGCAGCACAGAAGTGAATGTGTTTGTGCACCTGTCCCTGATGCACTTTTTAAGTGGAATCCATTAAAGTGCAGGGTGTGCGATGGGGAGAGAGATCAGAATGCAAGGAGCCTGACAGTGAGCCAGTTTAAACTAAGCGAGCGTGAAAGGAAGAGTGTGGAAAGATTGCTCCCAACCTTCCTGTCTGATGGCATGATGCCACCTCAGTCAGCATTTGCTTCTGTCTTGGCACTGCTTTGGTATCAGGTCAACCAGACCCAGAAACATCTGATGCAGCAGCACAACGCAATAGCATGCAAAACGACATAAAATGATACACTTCCATTCAATACAGTTCAAATGGAAAAAGGGTAACACTTAGTAATAACTCAGGTACTACCAAAATACAAATCATGAACAAATAAAAATAAAATATCATCATGATTTGTTAATGATAAACAAACATGTCAGTATTTAACTTGTTATTCATGACTTGTTCCTTCATTAGATCACAAAGGTTTACAGAATTAACATAGTAACAAATATATTAACTACTTGAGATAAAACATACATCACGATTCATTAATGAAGATTTAACATGAGATCATTATGTAATAAGACTTAGTTTGTGGTTAATTAATACATAAGTAATGGCATAATACTATATTATTCATGCCCCATCAAGTAAAGTGTGACCCAAGAAATCTTTTAAGTAGTGATGGTTTTTTTTGTCTGAAATTTGCCTAAGAGTCAATTTGTTGTGGTTATTCTGAAAACGAGTAGGCCAGCATTATGATTAAACATGCAAATTACTGCTGGAATTTGGCAAAGTCATGATGAGGACGCTGGCATAACTTGTAAAAGTTTATCGCTTCCTTCATTGCACAGTTGGAAACCTCAGATTATAATTAATTATAATTTTTATTAAAACTGGCATCCATCCATTTCCCTTTTTAAAGTATTTTCTATCCGCCATTTTGGTGGGGGCTGTTTCTGACTGCCTTGTTGTGATTGCTCAGTGACCTTGCACCATCCTCCTCTGCTGCAGGTTGGTCCTCCCTCTCTGTCTCGTCGCGTCAGTTCCATCCCAGGCCCGGATCAGAGCGCTTTGATGGACGTCATCCTCACACTCCCACCACGTCTCTACGTCTCCCGCTAGCTTGTGGGAACATCAGCAAGACAACTGCACACTGTATCTAATCCAACCCCCTGCCCCCAGATTCCCTCCCATCTCCATCTCCTGCTCGTTGATGGAATATTTCTCGTTCTGAGTTTCTGATTGATATTCTTCCGTAACACATCCATCAACTTGACACGCCGGCCGTCGCTGGACTGGGGACGCTGTGTGGTAAAAGGAAGGCGAGTTCCCCCGCTGAACATTGCAGCAACATTACAGATGCGTTGGGCTCTGCAGCCTGGTGCTGCACACTCAGCAAGCGGGGAGCTCACGTCGTGCTTGACAGGCCCCGCGCGTTAAGCTCTGCCAGACGTGCCTCTGCCGGGGAGCCGCGAATCCCCACCATCGCCACCACCTGAATCCGCCAGGTACCGCTGATGGACACAGACTGAGGAGAATCTGTAAGCGGGAAGGCAGTCTGGCAGAAAGGCACCCCAGATAACGTCCAGGCATATGTTCAGGGAGAATAATGTCTCACATGGGGATTTTGCAGTGAGGAAATAAAACAGTACAAGTCAGATTAAATACATTTACATGGGTAAATAGATTGAACAGGCTGAAAGTCCTTCTGTCGATAGTATATGGCACTATTGACGTTTAAGTTTCATTATAAAGGACTCCTATTGAAGAGGGGCCACATGTGACCTTTGACAATTTGATCTGTGGTCCTCACACTTTGACAGTTGGCAAAAGGTCATGGTGTCACGTGTAGTCACAGGTTCGCCGTAAGTGTTGCTTCTTGTCATTAAAAGCTTCGCTGTTGCTGTTCTTGTTATTGCCAGTGGACATGTCTCGCGTTCCCTGTGCCCCTTGTGGCCTTTTGAGCTGCAGATCCGCCATGGATTGAGCTTGGCAGAATAGACAGTTCAGCAAGACTAATAAATTGCTCGGCCTCCTGATGTCAACATGCCAGCCATCTGCAGTGGTCATTACACTACAGGAGTGTTGTTATGGTTATTTCTACACTGGACTTTAACACTTGAGCACTGTGATAAGTAAAGTGGGAAGGGAGTTGTGGGGGGGTCTATCTCATTATGGTTTGGGTCTAATTAAAAGGCCTTGTCATCTAATTGGGCCAAGAGGTCTGTTCCCCCGGTGCCAGGAGGTGGGCCACATGGGCCGAGGGGGAGGGATGGTGGAGTAGGAACTGTTGCCATGACGTGATTGCCAGACATCCTGCAACATGGGTCAGCTAAGCAGTGCCGAGGTGGGTGTCCCTGAAGGCGTGACCCCTGATGTAATTGATCAAAAGTGCACCAGTGTGAGGAGCTTGGAATATCTAATAAGGCTCATGTGACAAGGTAGTTACTGTTTAAGTAAACGGGGGGGGGGCTTCCCTTTACACAATAATGTAACCTGTGTATGCGGGCTGGCCTTTTGTGTGCTTGTCTAAGCAGTGTGATTCCCAGGGTGAAACCCAAGTCCAATGTTGATGTACGTAGAATGTTTGGTCCATGAACTGCATGAAAATTCCACCGTCGGTTTTCAAAGAGGGTATACCCATGGTTCGTGATTGTGGGTTGGAAAGGTAATGCAGGACAGCGTGTAATAGGCATGGATGAGGGTTTTTGCACCACATGTGGATCTAAAAACGCATGCTAGCACAGTCGAGAGAGATAAATGGGGAGTGTGTGGCGGATGACCAAAGTCCAAAATCCAGTTCATTGCCTCCTGCTGTTTTGGGGAAGACAGGTGTCGGGTGTCAATGCTTCAACATTTGTCTCAAACTTCTTGCCAGTAAGAATATGCTCTTTGGCATAGCTGCTGCAGTCGGCCTCTCAGAGCCAGAGCCTGTAACCGGGGTTTCTGAAGTGGGGCTGGCGCTAGGATGAAAAAGGTGCTGATCGGGCTCAGGTCAGGTCCACATGCTTCTGCTCCATTTCCTGCAATATCTCAAAGATGTCCACACACTTCATCAGTGTCACATGACAGTCACCCAGGTGTCTCCTAGTGGCAATGCTGACATTACACTGGATATCCATCAATCTGTTCATGCATCCATTCATCTGTCTATATCATCTCCATAACTGCATATCTACTGTAGGAAGCAGTGGGCTGACAGCCTGTCAGGAAGCACAAGCCAGAAGACAGTGGCATGACCATCACACACTGGATGTCAGGAAATTAATAGCTTTTTCAGTATAGAGCACCTTTAAAAAAAAAAAAAAAACTCTTTACAGGTGATTTTTTTTCGGAAAACAAAATTAATTGGTACTCCCATTGTGCCAATGTGGGAAACAGACTACGAGGCATTTGCATTGCCCATGCATGCCAAGAGGACTGCTGGCAGCCAACATAATTAATGCACACCCTGTATTTTTCTGTCTGCTACCTGTAAGCTGCTGTTTACATCAACAGATATGTTGTTGCCTTCCCAGCATGCCAAGCAACATCACATGACATGCCTGATATCTCACGCTCATGACTAGGCTACATCTCCACATGAAATTTACATGCTTGCTTCGTCAATAATGATGAAATGCTGTGATCGCACTTATCGTTGTCAATTTTGCGAAGGACAAAAAAAAACTGGTAGGTTGGACATATCCCAGTCCTGTGATTAATTCCACTGAATCTGGAACACGATGGGCGTGGGGTGGGGGGGCATTGACTCGACCAGGCGGGCTGTTAGTCATTACAGGTACAGATGTTCGCAGCGACTTCAAAGTCTCCAATGTTACGTGACCTGATTACGTTGCTTGGTTGAATTGATGCTTACCATGAGCTGCGCCCCCTCATCCTAGTCATGGGGAGTGTGTAGGACAAACCACAGCTGGACGTTGCTTGGTGGGGTCTCCCTGTTCTGCAAGTGCAAAAAAAAAAACAGATATCTCGTTTAGTTCTGTGTTTGGTTCAGTGCACAAGGGGTGTCTTTAGTCGTGGTGTTGACAGAAACACCCAACTTGATTGGCTTCCAACTTGGAAGCCAATAAAACATAAGCCTAAACTTGGAGCCTATCCCAGGACGCTAAGGGGACAAGTCAGGGGACACCTTGAATTGGACATCATTTTCCATCATCATCCATAGTCAGGTGCATTGCATTGGAAAAAAAAAGAAGAACTCCAGGCTGTTAGTGTGTAAGATTCATCAAATCTGATGCAGTAAATGAGGGGTGGTGACATGAGGCAGGGAGAGCTTGTTAAGAAAAAGCTTGTAATGGCTCCCATTCTGGTGTCCCTGTGCCTCAAGCAGTGACACGCCAGACCACGGCTGAAGGGAAGGCCTCGGATCATCTGCGTGTGAAATAGACCAGCAGCCCTGATTCAGCTGTGGGTGGGGGCACATGTATATATTAAACGAAAAAGGTCTGAGTTTCACACTGGGGGCAGATATGGCTTCATAAGAGAATAATACAGCAGTAGTGCAAAGCATCAGTCAGACCCTTAAGTCTACTGAGAAACATTTTATGCTAAACATAGCTTCTTAAGTAGCCTGTTATGATGCTTTCCTGTCAATAAAATTATTGCGGCAACAACAACAGCCCAATATGATCATTACAGATGCTTATCTTTGTGATGTACTGGTCAGTAATTTTGACATCAGTGCTAAGCATCACACTGGCATATGCATCTGATGTGTTTGATTATGATATGATTATATATATAAAAAGGTCCGCAACTACGCAGTGACGGTGCTGATAATTAATGATTCACCTCCCGCGTTTTTCATTATTTAGCAGGTGCCATAATTCAAAGGCGCCGGTCGCTTTACAATTTTACAGTCATTCCAAGAATCAACACGTTTCGTTGGGGGGGGGTGAATGATCACCTGATGGAAAGCCAAATTACCTGAATAGCCGAAGTGCAAAGCGAAGGAATCTCCTTCAATATTATGAAGAGCAAAGATGAACTTTTCTGAATTATCCTGCCATGTATTAACGTCAACAGCGCTTCCGCCTCCATTTGGTCACAAACTTAACATCTTCCAACAAGGCCCAGTAAAAAAAATCATTAGTTTATCATCCCCGCCCGCGTGGCGTATTTAGCCCGCATCGATTATTTTTATATATTTTTTTTTAAAGTGTATTTTCCTGTGTAAATTCCACTGCCGGCGTTCACAAAATTTCATAGGCAGACGATAGAAACCAATTGCCGCGCATTTGTATTCTTCCACCCCAGCTTACTTTCTTCTACCTTCCCTCCCGATCAGTACCGAACACGCACTGCTTAAGTTTAATATCTTTTTTTCTAAGAAATAATCATAAATCGCCCTCCCTCATCACTTGTTTCTGACTGAAAGGATGATAAACTAATGATTTTTTTACTGGACCTAATTACGGTAACATCTTTAATTGAAGTTCTAAAATTGCATTGCACGGGAATATATATTTGGTTGAGATTAGTAACTAAACTTCTTTTGGATACCCAACCTTAACCGAATACCCGAAAGGAGAGACGTTGTGTTTAAAATAACCAACTTAAATATAGGTTATGTGTAACCAAGTTGAGTTTAGGTTGCGCATCCATGGCAATGACGGCATATATTTCACGTATGTTTGTGTTAAACAACGCGGAACGAAGCGTTACTTTTAAACGTGTTACTCTACCCGCTGAGCATGCCACACAGGTACCCATTGCGTAAAGATAAATTTTAAGCTTTGTTGATCAGTGTTAATAACATACCGCATTGCGGCTGTACCCAATCTACACAATTTTTAAACTGACAGTAATACCACTTAAACGTTTCAAAGCACACACACACGCTCCACCGCACAGCTCCGCAAACTGCAGTCCGAAGCACCGAGAGCCTCTTAGAGCGTCTCCGGCCCCCAAACTGCGGCTTGCGGCAAGACGGTTCGCGTTCGCATATTGGTCGGAGCGCTCGTCAATCAACACAAAGGGGCGGCTGCCTTCCACGCCCACTCCTCTATGCTCTGCGCCGCGAGCTGTGCACAGCGACGTAGGCGGAGTGGAGCTGCGCAGCTTTCGGCCCAACACAATGCTATTCGGGTCTTAGAGCACCCCTGTTCATCTGCAGCAAAGAGAGAAAGAGAGAGGGAGAGGGAGAGAACACTGCCTGCCCATACGTCAAGCGAGAGAGAGAGAGGGGCGAGAGACCGATCGGAGTAGGCATTTGGATTGGGGAATAAAATTGTTGGACCGGAAAAAAAGAAAAGGAGAATATTGCGTTATTCTCTGAATAACGGCAATTACATTATAAGACGAGCTTTATTTTCTCGCAACAGAAATGTCATCGTCGGGTAAAGACAACACCGGGGCTCAACACGCCAATTACGTGGGACCTTACCGCTTGGAAAAGACGCTCGGGAAAGGACAGACAGGTTTGTTAAATTTTTTAAATTGCGTTTTCTTCCCCTCGCCCCTCTCCCCTCCTAGGCTTGTTCGCATCAAGACGCCGGCATCGCACCTGTCTCCGGACGCGGTCAATTCGCCGGCTGCGTGTTGCATTTGCTGGCTGATGTCACTCGGGTTAAATGGGAAATTTGGGCGACCGGGATTATTTCTTGCACTAGTGCGTGCCGTGGACATGGTGTTCCTGGGGCTCTCTGTGTGGTGAGCACAGCGACACGGTGCCCCACTATTTCTCTTTCCTGGAAGTGCTGAGGTGGCTCAGTGCCGGAGGACTGGGCAGCGTTACGGTACCAGCAAAACAGTCATTCTGCCAAAAGTGATTAACTCTACTGATTAACTTATTTGCTGTGGCCCCGCAGCCTTCTCCGATAGGTGCCCAGATTTCCCAGTTTCCCTCACCATATCAATGCTTTAATCGTTTTTATTTGCCGCGGTCACCTATTCTGCTTCAGCGAACCGCTCACCGGCGCAGTGAATTGAGTCTATCGGTGCAGTGGACCCGGTGATGGAAACCAATGTGAGGGGAAAATGCAATTTATGGTGGACGTAGCAGGTGCAGTTAAGTTTTCACCATTAATGATCGTCATTAGGAGACGTAAGCACACTTAACAGGAAGAGCATACTGATTGTATATATCTATACGCATGCAAGCTTATGTGCTTACGTCTCTGTGTGCAAAATAAGTACATTAGAATATAATCCTAATCTTTTAAAAGCCCCTGGCCTTGCATGGGTCTGCCGTGATCAGACCTTCACTCATCACGTTAAGGAAGTGAACTGCAAACCTTCGATTTACTTGCAGTAAGCGGAACCGGCACTGCGGTTGTAAACGCCGGTTTTCGGAGCGGCATCAAGGCGAGGTCCGCACAGATAGATAAGCCGAAGTGACAGCGCTGAAAGAGGCTAGTCCTGTCCGCAAAGTGCGCTCTCCTTTTCCATCTTCTGCTCATCTGCCATCCAAAACAGTTACTATAGGCGTTACCTTCCCTACCATTCTCCAGCTGGCAGTGCCATCCCTGCTGTGTAGGAGGCACATCCTGCGATCCGCAGTTTTTACTTCTGGGTGGTGCTATGTATGTACGTGGCCTGACGTTAGGGCTGCCACACGCCCCTTTAACGCGATATGGGAAGTCAAAAGCAGTTCCACACCGGCTAAGTCTGGCGTCGCTCCGTGCTGTAGCCGGACACATTGGTGTGCAGTTGCGCAGACTGACTCGGGTGATCCTGGAAACATTTCCGACCCCTTACTGGTCTAGCCATTTTGCCTGTTTCTCTGGTCAGATCCCAAAGCACGATGTCTATTAAACGTTGAGTGTGCCTGGAATGGGTGTATGGCTTTCTCTTGTTAAGGGGTGCGTTTTTTTTATTTCTTTGGTGCTGATCTGAGCATCAGTCTGTCTGTCCTGCTGCCCCTTCTCAAACGGGTGTTCTTGTGAGAAACTCGGGATTTTAACTCCTTCGGAGCCTCTATGGCACTAAAAATAGATCGAGCTGAGTAAGCTTCCATGTGGTGCCTGAAATACATTACTATGTGAGAATAACGCAGAAACACATGCTTGTGTGTGTGCATGGGCATTAATCACGGGGGTTTGTAAACCCCTAATAATCCAAACCATCTAGTACAGCCCCCTGGATCCCCTTAAATAGGTGGAGACCTCAACCCCCCAAAGCTCAACCGAAAGTTATGCCCTTGTGTGTGCGTGCGTGCGTGTGTGTGTGTGTGTCCCACCTGTCTGTTAAACATTACCAAATCCGCAGTGGAACTAATCTTCCTGTTGTCCTTCCCAGTGTACACATTCAGCAGACTCTTTAAAAGTAGCCAGCGTAAACATTTTGCTCTGTAAGGGTCTGGCTCTGATGCTTATTTTTCTTTATCGTTCTGTGTCCCCGGGCTCGTTGGATTAAAGCTGCCAGGACCCAAACAGAACAGTCCCTCCCCTGCACTGGCTATACTTTCCTACGGGCATCTTGGCACACCTGGTGTGGTCTGGGAACGTGTCATGACGGACTGCCGCCCCGTTTCTGGCTGATTCTGCATGCCTGTGCGACAGGCTGCTATTTATAGAGGCGAGCGGAAGGCTACGGATGATCAGGCAGTCCTGGAGGGTGCTGCGTTCATTATGCGATTAGGCTGACGCGCACATGCTTCTGTGCATAGCGGTAATCCCTTTATGTGAGCACACGTGCAGCAGGAGGAGAGGGGGACCTTGTGGTGGTACATGAGGGGAGGTGCAGTGTCATGTGGGCTGCGGTCATAGTTATTTGCCTAACTGTAACACTGGTGCCTGAAATGACCCTGTTTGAACTACTGTATCTTTGGCGTGAGGGACACGCCACCTCCTGTCAGCCATTCTGGCTCTTCTCCTTCCAGTTTCCTGACCTCAGGCGCAGACTCCCAATCGTTTGGTATGTCCTGGGTTCCCGGATCACTGCATTTTGATGGAGGCTGCAACCTTCAGGAGATGGTTGGGGAGAATTCAGGTTTACCTTGAAATTCTGCAGATTTAAGGCACACAGTTGGTGAGGATATCCTTTTCGTGTGGTTTCCATGCCATGTTCTTCCTCCAGTGTATGAAATCCATCTACTCTGTATCTTAGTGTCATGGTTTGTGATGCAGCCTGGGACTTGTAATTTTCTAAATAACAATGACCATAATAAATGAAACATTTACATCCTGCTTTCTTGGCTGGGCCAGTCTGAAGAATGAACAGGGTGGTTTCTTGTTACTTTTTTCGTATGTAACCGCTGAATGATCTTGCTGGAGATTTCTTGTTAGTTTTGAGTCGTGTTATTGTGAAAGGGATTCGCGTGGTGTCTGGGTGCTGGACGTCTGAAATACAAGCTATCTGCTGCCACAGCAGTGAAACTTTACCCCAGGTGACGTGAGGTGGTTATCGACAAGGTGTTTGCATCCTGTCTCTTTCGACTCATGTTAATCGATTGAGAGGGGACCCCCTACACGGTAAGGAGTGAGCATTCACGTGATGTGGACTGATTGCTGCCTGTATATGGGTCAGGTCAATGCGGATTCCAAAGGTTTTTCCACTCCCAGAAGGAATCCAATTCATGTCTCTGACAAGAGTGCCTATGACGCTGTTGATAGTAGGTCCTCGTCGGATCTGCTGCCGTCCTTCAACCAGCTGACTCGGCCCGCATATAATCGTCCTGCCTCCGCTGTCCCTGGGACACCCCTTCCCCGGGCGCGATCTCCACACACTGCAGCAGATCGACTGCGGCCGCTCGCCAGTCATTAAAGGGCTTCCCTTTACTCGCGAGCGTCTCCAGCACATACTGCGAGCGGAATCGCTAAACAGCAGGGCTGTGCTCGGCTATCATGCTTCAGGAAGCATGTAGGGGTGATGGTGCATGGGGATTGCTGATCATGTACTGACCCGAAAACAGTTCCTGGCAGTTTGTGGAGGGACACCCTGAAATGAAACAACCTAGGTGCCACATGGTAGTCTCGGGGACTTCCGTCTCAGTCAGCCAGCTGGCCCATCTTCATCCTTCCTCTCCAGAATACCCCGTGTGCCGGTGTCGCCGACCGGTCTCATCTGTTCGCCTGCCTTGTCTGGGAGGGATCTGGGCTGGCAGTGCTAAAGCAGATGCCCACTTAGTGCCTATGTATCCTAAGCGGGGCTTGCCTTAGAGGCAGGCGGGCCCGAGGAGGGGCCAGGCTCGTCAGAGCGTCCCAGCTGTCTGCTGCTTAATGCCGGCCGAGCCATCGGGCCAGGAACACTGCGCAGTGCCAAATCGCCCATCGCTGCCATGGATTGCACAAATGTCACGACAGATCTTCATGGTATAGGAGGTCGTTGGGTGGGGCCAGGGAGTGGGAGGCACTCAGAGGCGGAGTCTAAAGAACAAGTCATCATTACAATATTTACTCCTGATAGAATAGTTTAATAGCCTTAACCATTTAGGTATGTTCTGCTACCCCCCTCCCCCCACATTGTGCAAAGCCCACTATTATACACCTTCCTGCCATTTTTATGTGGCTAGTGCACATTTTGCTAGATTTCCTGATAAGAAAGAGGGAGGGAGATTTTGTTTGTTTACACCAAAATGTCTGTGAGAATTTTGCTTACAGCAAAACCCTGTGATCCCTCCAGTGAGGAGCTTTACTTACCTTCATTAAAAGTTGAGTTTGAGGATGACAGGAGTGAAAGTGCTCTCAGCATCCCGCCTCCTCCTTCCCGTTCACGGACGTCATTGGCTGTCAGAAAAGTTTTTTTTTTCTCTCACCAATCCTCCCCCAGATGAGTCAGATATGACGGCTCGACGGCGTCGGGGAAAGATGCAGTTTTGCGACTAATTGGCCGCATGTTCGTGCTGTCGACCTCGATTGCATCATGCTGGGAATGGGCCGTGCCGCTAGCACCTCCTGCGGTGGCCACATTGTGTTTTTGATAAACCGGCATGTATTATTGTTGATGTAGAAGTATTGATATGAATTAATTGAACATGGGCTAATTAAATATATTTGGGAAACAAGACATTGTAACTGCTCTGATCTGAAGTCCAGCTCATTACCAGTTCGCTGCCCCCTGGAGCTCAATCTCCACCCCCCTTCTTATCTACTGTGCATCATAACCAGTTGAGGAATTCCCAGAGGGAGTGAGGTGGCTCCCTAATGAGGTAGAAGCAGACATTGGGGGGGGGGCTTCAATAGTAGGGAGAGTGGGATGGGGGGGTGAGAGGTGCTGCTGGGAGGGGTGGCCATGCTGAGACAGGTGTCAGGATACAAGAGCTTGCGGGCTGGGAAGAGTGTGTATGGGCGGAGAGGCATTCACTGGAGGAGGATGCGTCACTAAGGCAACAGGCCACGCCTCCTAGAGACATCATGGGCCCAAATTAGGTGTCTGTCTGCTACGAAGATCACCCACTGACAGCTTTTCATTGACTGCCGTCATCGCTTGTTTTCTCTCCCTATACTATGAAGTCAGCCCTGTGTGAGATCAGACAGGACTCCAGTAGGGACGATTGGTGATGATTTTTAATACATAATAATAATAATAATAATAATAATAATAACAATTAATAAATGTTATGTCATATATATATATCAGAGGGTTTCTTTTAGAGATTGATAACAGAGAAGCAAATTAAATCCATATTGCCAAATCCACACCTCTACAAATAGTCATTCATAAAATTACCCCACAGTGCGTCTGCGTCTCATGTTGCTGGGGGTCTCAAGAGCCCCTGCAGGCTTGACTCCTGATGCCCTCTGTGTTCTGTGGCAGCTGCTGCGGGGGTAGCGTGGTTGGGGGGAGACACGCCATGTTTGGGTTACGGCAATTCCGACAGAGCCGACGGGCTCCTGTTTTGGAGCGTAATTCTCCGCGACAAAAATCTCGTTCTGCCTGCTGTTCGTGGGAGCGGAAAATTGTACAGGAGCGCTCTGCGGCTATGGTCAATTTTCCATCAGTCATAGCCAATTTCAGCGACCGTGTCGTCGTCACACCCTGACTCTTAACGCTGTGTGTTGATATTTGTAAAATGTATGTTGTATAGATATTGTATTTATTCTTTTATTTTGATTGGTCCCCTGGATGAAATGAAAGATGCAGGCCAGCAATGCTATCTCTGGGAAATTCACACATCTAATTTTGTGAAAATACATCAATAATTTTGCCAGCTAATTTTTTTGAGTCTTGCCCTGGATTCAAAGTTCACAGCTCTTTCTGGATGAATCCGTGTCTTTGTTTCCATCTATGGGGCCGTAGCCCCAGCCTTCCCTTAAGTGCTGGCTAACGGGGGGCCGGTTGTCATGGTTTCGCCTCCTTTGCTGGTTACTCTACTCTCTTCACAATGGCCGCACTCTCCGTCTCCGAGATCGGCGTGGTGGCAGGGGGCAGCATTCCCAGCTGCGCCAACCTCGTCGAACCAGGGAGCTTCTCGATAGAAAACCAACCCCACGCCCGTTTGGCGAGCCCCTGGAGGGTGGCTTGGTCTCCCATCAGCGCTTGTTGCGCCAGCCTGAGAAAGGAGGGGGCTGGATGCTGTCTGTGAATGACTGGGAGCAGAATGGTGAAGAGGCGGGGCTGTTTTTGCTGCTTTTCTGGGAAAACCAAAGATTAGGCTGAGCACTGTGTATGTTGCTATTATCGTTTAATTTGCAGTTAATGGGAAGTACCCAGCAATTGGGTAGAGTAATTGATGTGTCTAAGCTAACATTAAGTGTTGTGAACATGGGGAGAGTCTGAACTTCTGTCTATGTGACTCTTCCTATGACCGTTCGCTGGCTCCCTGGTTCGGCCGCTTACTTGCCCCTGTGACGATCCCCCCCCCACCCACACACTGTTCTAGAGTTAACATCTGCACCTCTGTGACATGGTCACACTGGAGCATAGGGGGCACAGATGGGGGGGGGGGGGGGGTACCTACCCTGGGACAGGCATGTGACCTCTGAGAGCAGCCTCCGCTAGGTCAGAGGTCGGACCCCCTCCCCCAGCGGTATGAAGGAGAGGTTAGAGCTGCCCCCCCCATTGCCCTAAGACCCCGTCCACCTCCGTCTCTGCTGCTTCCCTTCCTGCCTGCCATTATGGTGACAGAAAGCCATTGTTTGGGGACAGTAATGGCACTTTGGCCACTTGACTCATTTTCTTTAACAGTTAGTTGTACAGTGCACGGTACGTCTGCTTTCCAAAGGCTGTCTTTTACAGCAAGGTCACATGATTTCTGTGCCCTACACCCCCACTGAGCATGTGTGTGCTTTTGTTCATGGTTCAGGCAGTGTGGGAGTGAACAAGGACCAAACACTCCAGCAGCCCAAAGACACCCCCAAATTGAAAATACCCCACATTTCTTGGGCGGCATACTACTATAAGGTAGTACGGTGTTTGGTGAACAGCTTTTTTTTTTTAAAAAGAGAGTGATCAGGTTCGCACAATACTGTCAACACATTTTCTGTGAATCTTACTGCTTGCTTCACCATCAGGATGCAATTGTTGTCCAATACATTTTCTCCTGCCTTTATTCAGGTGTGGTGTCACTGCTGTCAACCGCTGGACGCACTGATGCCATGAGGAGGACGGGACTAAGCCCGCCTTGGCCCCAGCCTGTGCTGATGTCAGGTTGAACCCTTAACTCCCCGCATGGGGTCTTCACGATGTAAACGGGCCCAGCTGACAGCTTGTCGCCCAAGGAGCACTGATCTCCGAGAGGCTGTCACTGCTGATGATGGCTGCGTGTTGCTGGCGGGGTCAGAAACCACCCACTTGCCTGTTATCTCCCTCGTCCTTATAGACACTGCTGCGGTTTTTCGCGTATCATTAATGGATCTGCCACTCGGCCTCTGGAACCAATGACGGTGGTGTGGTGAACATGATTAGATTTCCCTTACTAGTGTATGATACTAGTGTATCAGATTAGCGTGATGGTGCCGCACTGTGTTTACACTGTTCCCCTCGCTCACACTGCCCCACTTCTCGTTGCCCCGCCCCTTGGCCCACCCCGTGTTACCCCCTTTTTAGTTATGCTGACTTGCATTCTTCATGCTGTATGTGACTACAACCAAAACCTGACAGGAAACGTTATACGATAAGATAACATTGTTGATCCCTGAGGGAATTCTTAGTCTTTCTTAGTCCAGCAGTAAGGATATATAGAAAATAAAACTAAGGAGAGAACATACTGTAAAAAATCTACAGTATATAGAGAATTTTACAGACTACAGCAGGTACCAATCAGTTAAAAGGAGCACCAATATATACAGACATATCTAAAGTAAATTTTGAAAAAAAAATAAAAGCAACGAGAGAGAGAAACTAGAATCCAAATTGTCCTTTCCATGTAAGGGAAGTATGGCCAAAAAATGGGAGAAATGTAGGCAATGTGTGCAATAGTGTGATATCCAGTGGCAATATGGAAGCAGAGGGGCAGCAGTGATGCGTACGGTGATGCGTACGGTGATGCGTACGGTGATGCGTACGGGGATGCGTACGGTGATGCGTGCAGCAGGGCTGGCTTACAGATATGGGTTGGGGGGCCTCATGTGCTCACAGGGGGCTGTTGTAGGAGTGGCGGTGGGTACAAAGGAGCGACTACAGCTCTCAGGTCTGCATCGTGCGGACATGCGGAGGACAGCTTGTGCCTGGACATGCTGCACGTCCCCATGACGTCCACGTTGAAGGTCTGCCCTCTGGCACCATCCTGGATGATGCTGGACCAGCCAGGAGCTTCTGAGTGTTTCCTTCAGCTTGCTCTCCTACTGATTATCATTTTATGCCCTGACCCTCTTGCTCTCCGTTTCGTTCTTCCGTCTCTTTGATTCCTTACAGGTGGTGCTGCTCTGAGTGAGCTTTGGAGAACGAGGACAGTTAAAACGAAATGCTACAGCCACATGTGCATCTTTAGTTATACCAGACGTGTTTTATTTTAATTTATGCATTTATCAGACGCTTTCATCCAACGGGACGTACCAGGAATAGAATTACAAACGCATGAGCTGTCAAGCAGTCAAATAGACACTTAGTTTATCTGTGTGCGTGTGTGCGTGCGTGCGTGTGTGTGTGTGCTTTTAGGATGCTCTTAAGAAACTTTGGGGTATTTGGGATCCAGGATGGAGCATAGCGGGCAAACATTGATTGGGGGCCATAATGGGGGGGGGGTTGGACAGGCGAACTCTGAATTTAGATGTAGTTGGAGGGAGGTATTACTAGGAAAATGTATGATGTAAGATGAAATGGGGAGGAGAGAGAGCGAGAGAGAGAGAGAGCGAGAGAGCGCGCTGAGGTGACAGGAGGGGTCAGGTCAGGTCATCAGACATCATCCCAGTGAAAATGTGCCCCGTTCATCCATATTACTAGCATTGTCTATATGTTTTTTTCTTTATATTTTTACTAATAATATACAGCTGATAAATTGTTTTTGTATTGTTTTAATTGTCTACAGGTATATTGTTTTTATATTGTTATTCTTGCTGATTCTATGGGTCCTGCTATACACTCTTTTTTTACTACTGCTGCTGTTTCTAAGGAAATTTCCCATTGTGGGATTAATAAAGTCAAAGTCTTTAGGAGATTAACTGGGATCATTAACGTTTTCGTGTCAGTTGGGCAGTGGCAGTGGTTTTCTGAGTAGTGTTGGGTGGTATATTGAGAAATTACTAAAACCAAGGTACAGTGCTTACCAGCCTAATTTTGCTAATGTCTTCCCCTACTATCCATTTTCATGTGCTGTCTGCTTAAAAGCACGAGTCATATTGAACATGTCCTTCTAACAACTACAACATCCATGAGCCTTACTCGGCCTATCCCCTTAAAAACTACAATACCCATGCACCATATTTAGTCACATCCTTCTCAATCACTCAGGCTTCACTCTTCACCTTCAAACTCAAAGCAGTGCCCTGGGTGTGTGATGGATAAACCTCATAGTTGCCAGTGCTGCACTCCTGTCAGGCAAAGGTGACAATCTGGTACCTAAAAAAGAGTCAGTATTGATTGTTGGTTCATGTTATGGGTTCAGTAAGAGAGGTACCAAATGAAGTCAAATGTAAACCTAGCCGGAAAACATTTTCTGTGAGAAATTGCAATCCAAGCAACGTGTTCCACCACTTAAGGCAAAACCGTGTTTTTGAAAATAACATTTGCGTTACTTGTACAGTTGCACTTTGATTTATGCAAGCGGATATTTTTTCCAAAATTTGTTCTATTGTGCTTGTCTCCATGAATTATGTCTTAGTTATAGATAGGAAGTGGCATGATCAGTGCCAGCTTTAATAGTTAATTTAGCACATTTAAATTATTGAATCCCATTTTAAAACGTAAAACTCCATCCATCCATCCATTTTCCAAATCGCTTATGCCACTGGGTCGCGGGGGGTCCGGAGCCTATCCCGGAAGCAACGGGCACGATGGGGGGCCAGCCCATCGCAGGGCACACTCACACACCAGTCACGCACACACGCAAAAAACGTAAAACTGACTCTTCATTTTCAAGGAGCTGGGATGTTGTTCTGAATTTTGAAGGGCTGTAAACTGATTATTAATCCTTATAAGGGTTGATGGTCACCAGGCTGTGCATGCATTACCACTACATTCACCTTCGTGCGCGGGCATATGTGCGGCCTGCCTCAGTTCCTGTCCCCCTCGCAGCCAGTCCTGCCAGCTGCCACGGGTGCAACACTCAGCCGGACCATTTTCCCAGCAACCCTGGGCTTCCCAGCAATCTGCGGTCCGTCTTAGTTGCACAGTGACTGACTGACAAGTGTGTCTCAGTGGTGAATCTTGGGAATGTTTTCCCACGCCTAGCACAGGGAGAGGGGCTGAGCAGGGAAATACCCCCCCCCCAGCTAGAGGGAACCTTTGTGAGGGTTTGTGGTCCTGTGCATGCCTGTTGCGGCGGTGCCCGCGGTGATGAGCGGTATACCGAAAATGAATATTTGTGTGCACCTCCTTCTGTATTAGAGGCAAGCTGGGGGTCTCCATGGCAACAGTGAGCAGGCTGTGGCCGGCGCAGGCTGGAGCGGCGAGTCCGCATGTGCCGTGTGCCATCTCGGTCCCGCCCGGGGGCCGTCTGCGCCATCGATTGCCTTTCTGACACGCTGTGAGAATCTGAAATGGGGGTGTGTAGCCCCTCCCTCTCCACCCCTTCCTTCATCAATTCCGTCCCCCATGCCCCCGATGGCACACTGACATTTTCCTGGGATTTGTCACTTGGGGGCGGGGGAGGTTCCTTTAAAATCCACACACCAGATGGGTCAGAATCTCCTGCAAAGCCCGACAGATGTAATGAAATGTCCCGCTGCTGTTGATCCCAGATCCCCTCCCCTTCAGCCTGGGTCACCCTGGCCCATAAATGTATCCCATCTCCACAGCGATGACTCTGAAGCAAGGCCCAGTATCAGGTGAATGGGCAGGATTAACCCCGGGGCAGTTTGAAGTTGACTGAAGATGTGTGGGGCTTCAAAAATGGTATGAGGGTCACCTGGCAAACACCCGGATCAGAAAACTGGTCAGCTGATGTAAGCTGACATCTTGGCATGAGGATGCAGCAGGGATTGGGTTTAGCAGAGCTCTTGCTGTGCCGAGATAAGGCAAGGATGTTCGGGCAAGTGCATTATGGGTAAACTGTAGAGCGAGTAAGGGGGGTAATTCCGATGATGAGTTGTGTGCATCTTATTCTTCACAGCAACTTTGGGCTGAGTAGCAGTTGCATGAACGAGAGAAATGCACTTGGACGAAATGACAGAACGGCGAATGGTGAAACGGGCAACGAATCGAGTATCCCAGTCAAAGAGGAGGCGCCAATGCCTCCACCCTAGATGGGCTGGCAGGATGCCCCATTTATGTAAAATATACAGGGTGCAGGCTCTACACAAAGTTAGCAGGTGGTGCAGTGGCTAAGGGTCTTTTGCGGTTGTTGTTTGCTTCTGTGGAGCTCCTGCATGTTCTTTCCGTAAGTATGGATGTGTATCGATATTCAATAATCGTTCATTTGTTGTTTATTGTTTCAATTTTTTTAAAGAGAAATAAACACAAAACAAAATGATTTTAAAAACTAGGCCTAAAAGGCGTGTTTACAACTGCGGCTGCTGGCATGGAAGAGGAAGGATGGTGGTGAGCGTGAAGCGTGCTTGTGTTTAATTTAACGGACGGGATCTGGTAACCGCTTGTGAGGGATAAAAACTGAATGCATGTAAGTTCCCGTGGTTACCAGATAAATGGATGTTAGCAAAGTAGGATTGGACCTTTTTTTATTATTCCTGTTTTATAATTTAGATGCCCGGAGACTCAGCGTTGAAAAATGCCTCAGAGATGCAGCGACGGTTTCATTTTCTCCGCTCCGGCGAGCCTATCTGTAAACCGGCACACTTAAATCACGAGTGCTGCCTGTAATGTCTTGTGACAAGTTAAAATTTTGTGCTGGAGAAGATGAGATTCCCTGGCGGGCAGCCAGACCGTCCTTGTGGTTTGTATCCCGCTGCTTTTTGCGCACCAGCCCTCAGTTAGTGATGCTGTCTTATTAGGCCTTTGTTGACGTGGTGTGGCTCCTGCTCAGATGCTGCTTACACTCGTACCTGGGCTTCCATGGGAAGCTCAGCCCAGGCACGCTTACACCTGGTTCACTCCTCGATAGCCTCACGCTGGCAATGTGCTATTTGCCTCATAAGCGTTTACTACATAAAATAAATCTAAAACGTAATTCCCTGTAGCTGTCGTATGGGAATATTCATGCCTCTGCATGCTTCTAGCTTGCGAATCGTTGACCCCCCACCCTTTGCTAATAAGGTGCTGATGGAAGCCTCACTTTTTGTGGTGGAGGAGCTTTTGAGGGGGCTGGTGCTTCAAGTCAATGTGATCTCAGTGTTGGGCCCTTGAGTGAGGCCCCGAACCCTAACTGCCCTAGAGACCTTGCTGACGCTCAATTGTACGTCACTTTGCATGAAAGCATCGACTAAATAAATCAAATTTGAATGAAAATATATTCCTGGATGCCTTCCTTCAAGACTCACTGATCCTTCTGTCTCTCGCTGGGCCCTCGATTCTTGCTGCGAGAGCCCCAAACTCCAGGGCTCACCAATACTTTGGCTTTAATTAAACTTCAGGTTCTTAAACCTTGCGAAAAGCCTGTGAGCTCAGTGTTTCCTGATTGGTTTGGGGCTGGTCTGGGAGTTGGGGGGGGTGTGGAGAAGCAGCAATGGGCTGCTGAGACACGCTGAGGTGTAACACGCCCCAGGCTCCGATTCCCCAGCTAGTTATCTCCACTCCTCTTTAGACACTCTGCTGTTTAGCTGGGTGGGCTTCAGGGCCCACACAGATGCTGTGTACTCTTCAGGCTTTCGGTGAAAACCGCAATGTAGATTTTGTAATGAATTACAATAATTGCAATGTATCATGATGTTTGTGTGTGTTTTCATAAGCTCAAAGTGCTGTTCTCATTCTGCTTTTCAAGACTTTCCAGATTTCCTGTATCACCCAACACCAGCAGAAGCTGATAACTCATTATCTATTCCTCATTACTCCATCGCCCCTTTGATCCTCTCACCAATTCCTAGGGTTCTGTGCCGGGGGGAGGTCGACGTTCTTCTGGCTATGTTCCTCCCGAAGGCCCCCCCCCACCCCCGTAAGCGCCCCACCCCAGGTGCTCCTGAGGACGTCCTTCCTGAATGAGGGCTTCACGCTGCTGCTACATTAGCCTTCCCATTTTCTGTCTGCAGCCCATGCGGTGGATGAAAGCCCTGCCCTCGAGCTTTAATGCATGCTCTCTGCTCACAGCCAGTAAGCTTCTCCCCTTTAATGTCCCTGTGCCTTCCCCTGCATCCCCTGGGCTCTAAGGGTAGTGTCTGTGTGATGCCCCCACCCCCCCATTTCCTCAGAGGATCTGCTTTCTTGCTCTTTATAGCCATAAAGATTTTCTCTCTCCATTTTGACATGTACATGTAAGAGTGTACACATGCAAACGTTGGTCATGCTCACCATGATGATTGTTACCGGCCAATAGGAGAGCAGATTGACTAGATTTGGCCGCTAAAGTGCTTATTACTCAGCGTGGAGGATGTCATGTGACCATGTCCTGGTTGAAGTGGGGCCTGGGGGTTCTGGAGAGGGGCGGCCCCGCCTGCTTCGGCACTGTCACACAGTTTGTAAATTCCAGATGCTGGATTACGCTCTACAGTGTCAGCAGAAATGCCAGTTTTACTGGAACCCCCCCCCCCCCCCATTGGCTGTGTAGCCGCCTCCTCTTCTCTGGGGGGGTCATTGCTGGCGGCCTCTAGGCCCACACGGCCCCCTTCTGCCCCCGGGGTCTCCGTTCTGGCTGCACCCCCGTTATTCCTCCTGCTCGGTGTGCCTTCTCCAGCCTGTCGCCTTACCTAGCATTTATATTCCTGGAGAGCGAGGACCCAGAAATAACTTTGTTTCCCTACATTCTGCCTCCACAGTGGGTCTCGCCTCTCCACCGAAATAGTCCAGTCCGTGTGGAAAACACTGCCAGACTCTCTCGCGCGGCCAGACTCTTTCGGGCGGCCGGACTCTCTCACCCTGCCGGCGTCCTGTTTCCGTGGCTGTGTTGCTGGGCCCTGTGGTGACTTTGTTTCTGAGGATAGAACGTGCGGTTCACAGTGTAGCATCGTCTGTGGTCTGACGAGGGGAAGGGTTTCGGCATAAATACCCATGGGAACCATGTCGACAGGCATTCCGCGTTACCTCTGCCTGACCATGTGATTCAGTCCGGCTAAACGGGATGGGGGGGGAGTGAGCCTGTCCGCACACCTATCAGGAGATGCGTTGCTCCTTCAACATGACCGTTGGTTAGCAGTGCTAGCTGTAATATGAGACCCCGCCCCCCCCCCCATGCCACACTGCTGCCCATGGGCAATGTGGGCAGAATCAACGTGCCACATCCCTTTCTCAGAAGTAATATCCTCCTGTCCTATTTTCTTTGCCCACCCTCACTTGTCCTCCCGCTGTCCCATCCATGCCACTTCCCTACGACGTAAAGCCATCCCGTGCTAATGTGTGCCCCATTCGAACCCATGCTTCCTGCAGCGTGCATCTACGGGAGTCTGTTTACGGAAGCCGTCCGCCACCGCTGGGAATTCTACTGGCTCTGGTTTTGTACTGTTTATTTGTGGATGTGATCTTCCTGCATTCCTTTTGTTGCCACGGTAACCACGTAGCCCTCCATCCTGGCGTGTGTGTGCGTGCGTGTGCCTCTCTGTGGGCCTGAGTGTGTCCTCGTTCAAAGGTGTGATGGATCCAGGGTCGACAGGAAACTGGAATCACATCCGTCATGAAATAGCAGCTGATTCTCCTGACAGATACCGCGTTGTGCAAAATTCCACAACACGCCAGTTTAATGGGAGGGATCCTCCTCGCAGCCAAGGTCAGTGCTGTAAAAACACTGAGCCTCATGGACCAAGGGGTGCAGTGTCCTCATTGGCTATGTACTACTGGAGACTGCCCTGACGGAGCCTGATGACCAAGGGGGGGGGGGGGGGGGGCGGGCGGGGGGGGGGGGGGGGGGGGGGGGGGGGGGGGGGGGGGGGGGGGGG
>JABFDZ020000036.1:0-13354 GCA_019775955.2 Pollimyrus isidori | reverse complement strand
GCTATTTAATACTTTTGACTTCCCTGACGTCTCCCGTTGACAAAGCCCCCCCCCCCCCCACCCCAGCCCTTAAATTTAGGAAGCATTAAAGCAGAATTAATCCTAATGTGGGAATACTTACAAGTTAAGCCCAGAGAAGTGAGACCCCTGTAATTGAAATGAGTATTTTTTTGGAGGGGGGTGGTGTTTTCTGTGGTCATGTGGACTAAGCAGGCCTGCTGGGGGCTGCGTGGACCCCACCCCGTCAGTGTGCCATGCTGCTGACTGTTTCTGTTAGACATGGCACTCTGCTCTCCTGACTTTGACGTGAGGCTCTGATCTGCTGGCTGTGTTCTACCTGAACTCCTCTGGCTTCTGGCAGCTACCGTTTTCTGCATTCTATATTCTATATGCTATTTTTTGTTCTGTGTTCAGGTTTCTATGTTGTGTGTTCATTTTGTGTTCCCTGTTTGGGTTTCTGTGTGTCATTTGTGTTTTTTCGTTTTTCAAAGTTGTGTGTTGGTTTACGTTCCATGTTCAGCTTTCTGTGTTCGTGTTCCATGTTTGCTTTTCTATGTTGTGTGTTGCGCTTGTGTTCTATATTTTTTGTTTTTTTTATATGGAGTGTTTCCTGTGTTCTGTTTTCCATGGTCTGGACTCTTTCTCAGAAGTGTGAAAGATACACTTGATTATTCATTTTCATGTGCTACAAGATGGATTGCATTTCACGAAGGACCACAGCATTATGTGTCCTGGGACTTGGGACTGTCTATATGCCTGTGAATGTCAGCTGCAAGCTGGTTCATGGGGCAATATCAACTGAATCACAATCAATTTCATATGTAATAAAGATCAATCATATATACAACAAACAAGCAAATTTCTTGTGTGTGTGTGTCTCTAATATATATATATATATGTGTGTATGTGTGTGTGTGTATAATTGTGTGTGTGTGTGTGTATATATATATGTCAGGTTGGTACTGGACCTGGGAATTCCTCTTATACATGTATACAACTACACATCTATCAACGACCCTGTGGGCGGAACGCACTGGTGTGGGGGCTGGGACTCCCTGGTCCCACCCTGCCTTGCAGTAAACCTCGACGTAGCACCCAGGGATCCCCAGTATTCTGTCCGTCACGCTGCCCCCTGGAGCTTGAATTACAGAACAGCGCTTCTCATTTGGCTCAATTACAGATGACAGTGCTGTGATTTGCCCCCCGGCTTTAGGTGAACCCCGTCCACCTCTGCTCTGATGTGGTGTCCTGCTGTGGAGCCCCCTCTCACACCCTTGCACTTCAGCTGTCCCCTCAGGGCTGCTGCTTTCCCAGAATTCCCTCTCCAGTGGCATGAAGTTGACCTTCGACTCGGCGGCACACGGAGCCTTCCTTTATAGATTCTGCTCGTTGCTGTGTCCTAACGTCCTCATTTAGTCGCCAGACCCCCCCTCATTCTCTGTGCTGTTACTCTGGTCTCATAACTTATGTATTCTGGTGCATTTGCATACATGCATACATTCCGGTGGCATCTAAATTTAGCGGACCGGGGCTGCCCCGGTCCCTCCCTGGGGGAGGAGGGGATCTCTGTGGTACCTTGAGAGACAGCGGTGACTGATGCGGGGTCCATGTAGCGGAAGACTGCCCCCACTTTTAAGGAGGGTTGAGAATCTGCTGCAGGTTGGATGCTGCTGGGGCATCTGCCCCCCCCTTCCCCGTTACACACTGGGCACCTACTGCATTCTTAGCGTCCTGCCGTCCTGTCAAGGTTCACTGCTGTTGCCAAACTTCACACTGGGCCGTGATGCGATTGAATATGACCCCCCCTCCCCCACCCCGAACAAAAAACAAGCACATGTTGACCCGCCGTTTGGCCCCTGTGTCTGACAGGTGGGAAACAAGGACTCTGTGTGGAATTTGCCTTTTAAACAGCTACCGCCCTTCTGCCTTCTTCTCTGGGGATTTGTGCATTTTTTTCCTGTGATGGTCAATGGCAGTGGGGTGAGGAAAACAGGAGAGGAATAGGGGGAGAGAGGGAGAGGAGAAGGAGGAGAGAGGGGGAGGAGAAGGAGGAGTGTGGGTGAGTAGTAGGGGGAGAGACTGAGTTGAGGGGGGAAGAGAGGGAGTCAAGAGGGGGAGAACAGTAAGGGAGAGAGGGATTTGAGAGGGGGAGGAGAGGGAGAAAGGCAGAGAGAGAGAGAGATGCTTGTTTTGTTGCCAGGGATCAGGAGAACGGGTGGTTTCCCAGGGATTTCAGCTGGTGATTCCTGTAGACAGCAGTTTGCCATGTTTGGTCATAACTAACGCATGTGATAAAAGAGAAGAACCATGTCCATCTACTCAGGGCTGCTGTCTGAGGGAGAAATTATGCTTAATTTGCCTTTTGTAGAAGTGGGAGTCCATCAGAAAGCTTCTTTCTGCATATCCCTTCCTGATCTCCTTTGAGAGACACACGTATACGCAGAGCTGTGAGCGAAGCTTTGGGTCTGAGCACAGGGTCGGCTGACATGCAGTGCCCATCAGGGAAGTGGGGGTTTAGGGACCCTGCCCAAAAGCCCAATGGCGGCATCCGCTTTGAACCGGCTCCCCAAAAATATCACAATTTTGGATTACGGTGATGATTTATTCAGGAAGTAAAACTTTCACACCTGATGGCATTCCCTGCTGTTTTGGTTCACATCTGCTCTGCAATGCCCTCTGGGAAGAAGGACAGCCCACCTGTAAGTAAATGAAAGGGGGTTAGGGTGGGCAAACCACCCAGCATCAGGAAAACTGGCCCGAATGCCACCGTGACGTTTCTACTCAGACTGTAAATGTGGATCGGTCTGCATTGTTCTGGTGAGCTGTGTTTTGGGGTGGAGTCTCCTGGTCCCCCTGGCCCCCCTACCGTGTGAGGCGGCACAGCGGCAGCTGACAGTAATGGCCCCCCAAAACAAAATGGATTCCTCAAAGCCGATGAAAGAGAGAGGAGAGACATGGTGCCTCAGTCCGTCCTTAGCGCCTTAGACCAAGTCAGCTTGTATCCCTCTTCCTGCCCGAAAATCCCTCCCTCCATCCTTCTCTCTTCTCTCCCCTACACAGATCCTGTGTTGTCCCATTTCATCTGAGCCTTCCCCCCGAATGGTGATTTAATCACCCTTAATCTGGATTACGTGTCCATCGCTCTTCTTGGCTCCTAGCTGCTGCGTTATGGAGTAATGTTCATCTTGCTGTATTGCAGAAACTTTTTTTTTTAATTAGTAAATGTAATTAATAGTGAAATGTACCTTGTGTCTCATCATGGGGGTGTCGGCCCGTGCAGCAGCTCGAGTCATCTGGCCCTGGGTCATCCTGCTAATTAGCTAATTGGTAATTAAGATGGGGGCTAAACTCGGAGCACCCGGGCTGATCAGATTAAGGGTGATGTGTGAGACCCACTGGGTCGGTGGGGGGGCTCCATTTGGTGTCAGGTTGTGACATTTTACCTTGGTCTTTGGATGGGTCCGGGGCAGAAGGTCATATGTAACTCTCATTTGGCTCTTTATCCTTTTCCTTTCAAAAGACATCTGAATCTTCAGCCTGCCCCTCCCCCCAGTACATGGCTGTGTAAGTGAGCAGAAGGTCGCTAGTTTAAATCCTGTAGTTGCCATAGTGATTTCATGGTTGGCCCCCTGATTAGGGCCCTTAACCTTTAGTTGCCTCAGGGATTGTTTCACCCTGCTTTCTCAAATGTATGTCACTTTGGTTAGGAGAGACGGCTCCTGCTGGTACTGTCTGACCCTGCCTGGTCTGGCTGACTCTGCTTGTGCTGCCTGCTAGGCCGTTGGGCCCTGTTTGTCCGGCAATGGCTGATGCGTGATTGGCTGGCATTTCAACATACGGCGCATGTTAATCAGGTCCAAAACAAAGGTGATGATCTGAGAACCCTGTCAGCCGCTTTCGGTGGCCATGGCAGTGTGATGGAACCCTGTAGATATCCATGAGTGCAGAAATCACAGGCTTAAACCCCACTGGTTACCATTTGCTGTGTTGAACTTCCGTCGTGGCGGCTGTGGCACGGGAGACATCTTTAGCTTTCTGGGAGAAGGAAGATATGAGGGGGAAATAGAGGCTGTGGTCTTATTTTTATGGGAAAGTGTCCTAGAGCAGAGCTCCCTGGAGAGAAAGCGACGGGCTGAGTTCCTGTTATTTAGTGCTGGGTAGAGAGGGTCATAAAGCGGATTGCGGGGACCTCGCCCACTTGTTTCCCAAGCACCTCTTCACTTCTCTGGTCATGTGTGCTTACAGGGCTCTATTTATCAAAGTCCACCCCTTCCTCAAAGACCCCGGCTGCTGATTGGCTTGAACGGTAGGGGCAGAACAAGGTGGTGCATTCCACAGGAGTGAGGCGGTGTGGCAGGGTGAGGGTGCAAGCAGAGTGCCTGGGAGGGTGTGACGTGGGCAGGGAGCTTAAGCTGTTTTTCCTCACAGAATTTCACGGTGCATATATGGGTTTCACTTTGGCTGCTGGCTGTCCATTTTCTTATATGATAAAATGTAATGAATTCAGTTAAACGTGCCATAACCAATTGAAAGAACTACAGGTAATTCTGTGTAATTATTGTAAAATTATTGTGTTAGGCTCTCAGACAATTCTGGTCAGTAATTCCGGAAAAAAATTGCTTTCAGAAATGAATTATATTAGTATTAATGTTACATAAAAGAGAAATAATGGTTGTACAGATATTACAATTCAGCTGTCATGACTAATAAAAATTACCATAAATAACAACTGAGTCCTGTTTAAAATGCCTTTTTACGGGTTAACGCAGTGCACAATTATAAATGTGCCGTTGTTTGGGTGCCATAATAAGTTGACTAATGAATTCACTTTAAATTTACCTTTTTATATGGTCTGCGTTCCCAGAGGAAGGCTAGGAAATCCGTAAATCCCAGTAAGGGGTAATTAAACAGGCACCAGGGTACTAACGATATAAAATGCACTAATATCCCATGGAGTACAGTTAACCAGGCAGCTGCATCCTGGGTTAAACCACGCGTGGCCGTATCCTCCATCGACCGCTGAAGCAGATTAATTTCGACTGTGGAAGCTGGAGGCTTTTGTAGGTGGCTGAGGGGATGGTTGTTGTGTGTTTTCGTTTTTGCTTTTTAAATAACCGGACAGGTTTCTTAGTTTAAGCAGTGCACAGAAACGAACACCTGATCCTTACTAATACAGGGGGGGGGGGGGCACTGTGCCACCCCTAACAGCGATCCATTTACATTTTATTTATTTAGCTTTTATCCAAAGTGACATATAGTTGAGAGCTTTTTCCCAGGGGCCCAACGCTAAAATTGCCTTACTTCTAATCATTCTAATCACAGATACATTGTTATAACCAAGTGCCCAAGTGCAAATGGTCTGAGTGCCAGTGGAGCAAAAATGTATCAAATTAGAAATAATCCATGCTATTTTAAAACCCAAATAAACACCATACCATACCATCTTTAATTATAAAAGCATTTTAAAACAACCATAGCTTACATAAAGCGCTGTACATTGGAGCATTAGAGAGACATTTACCATTGTATAGTAAAACCAAGAATGTGTGCTGAAACACTGAGAGTGTTTTTCATGATTTCGGGCTTTTATTAAGCCAGTCATCCGCTTGTCATTTCCATTCCCCCATGCGCCTCTGAATGGTACCGTCTGCCCTCCGCCTGTTGTTTTCGCTCCTCCATGCGCCTCTGAATAGTACCTTCCACCGTCCACTTGTCGTTTCCTTTCCCCCATATTCATTAGAATGACTAACTTACCTTCTTGGGTACCGTCCTGCATGCAGACTCCGCAGAGTTTCCAGATAGACTGCTCCCTCCCCCACTGCCGGCGGGAGGCTGGGCCGGCGCCCAGACCGTCGAGGATCCATGGATCTTAAGGAGCCATGCTTCTTAAGATAACTCTGAGTTTTTGGATGCCTGTAGTTTATTATTAATATAATTTTTTAAAGGTTACCATTTATAGCATAGCATTCCTGGAGATATTGTGTCGACAAGTTTGGCTTAAAATGCGTGGAGAGTCTCGCAGTGGAGTAAGCAAAACAGGCTTTTGCCGCAGACCTGAATGTGTGATGCCTACCTAGTACCTGAGTAAGGGCGCCCCTCTCTCTTCCTTTGTGTCATCGGGAAGATCAAAGGATGAATTCAGTGGAGCTCTTCTCCTCTTCATCATATTACGGATGGCAAAGATCGATGAGTGTGAGGCGGTATTTGGAACGACAGCGGTGGCTTGTGAGGGCCGAGAAACTTGACGCGACTGCGATGTCTCCTCATTTAACCGCCGTGCTGGTCTGGGCCGTAAAGCCTCCTCTGTGGGCACAATCATGGCATTGGGTGCTGAATCTGGCCTGGCTGCTGTTTCCAGCAAGTTTATTTTCTTGATAAAATGGAATAGGGGGTGGGGTGTGGTTTAATATGGATCCTCCTAATCAGGGCTCTGTTACCTAGCACCCCCACCACCACCACCATTCTGGAAAGGTCATAGTAGTCTGTCTTCGCATGGAGTCTAGGTTTGAATCCTGTTCTCATAAACTTGTTCCTCTGTGCTAGGGTCAACATAGCGCCCATATCTAACCCCACGGTTGGATTGGATTGCACTGCACTCAGCAGGTGGCGTGCGGCTCAGAGGGTTAGGATGCTGTGCCTCTGGTCAGGAGGTTGTTGGTTTGAATCCCTGGCTGGCCAGAGTGGCTTCACGGTTGGGTCATTGATCAAAGGCCTTAACCCCCAATCGCTGCCTGGACTTATGGGTCTTCTCATTACACCGTTTTATGTTTAAGCTTCTGTTTAAACATTAAATAAATATTTATACATCATTTTAAAGTCCCTGTGATTTAAGATTATCCAGCACTGCATATTGAGCTGCTTCTGTGATGTCCAGCCTTTCAGCCACTGGGCAAAATCTTTATCTACCATGTCCCGTGTTTCTATATACAACTTTAGAGGGTTATTGTTTCCAGGGCATGTTGATGTACTATAGCAAATCGGGTATGAGGGTAGCAGAGCAGAGCCGTTTCTGTGACAGCTGCCTGTCAAACAAACGCCTGACCTGTCAATGCCCCCCCCCACCCAGCATCAACGCCAAGGCCTTCTGCCGGTGCGATGTCCATCGGCGTCGCACAGCGCTGCATAAACGGCGGTGTCACAACAGAGCGAGGAGCCGCAAGCTGGGCTTGACTGTCCCAAGTGCCTGTTGTGCACTGTGTGGGATTGCCGGAGAGTGTTTATATAGCATCTCAGAGGATGCTGCGAGTTAATCACAGGCTGGGTGGGGTGAGCCAGTGCTAATCAGGAAGGTTATCTGGCTTTTCAATTATTTGGTGTGAAGTGAAATCATACTCTGCTGTATTTAATGAGGTCTATGAATAATAAACTATAAACTTTACTGTGATCTGTTCTAAATATCAGCGTACCAGGCAGTATTTTTATGCATATTTTTTTTTTTTTTAAAAAAGAATCATTTGCACTGTTGGGAATTTCATCTGTGCTAAAGAAATGTTTTGACGTGAAAGGCGTGAAAGTGGATAATGGTGTGAGACAAACAGATAGATTTCTCCTTGTAGGAGAGGTATGTGGATAGAGTGAGAGTAAATGAAAGAGAGAGCGGGCTTTCCTCTTTGCTACAGGCTGTGTGAACATCGTCTGGCTACAGGATGTCACCTCAGATGCCATGGGAGGGGAGGGCCTTCCCCAGAACTGAGGTTAGAAGAGGCATGTGATCCTGCGGGGGCATGGAAATATTTGCTGGGGGTCGGCTGTACCACCTTGGTCGATTACCTCCCCCTCGCCATGTAATCGCACTTGTTACCCACCGCTGAGATCGCCAAGAGACGGGTGGATAAACAAACAAATCAAATTTGACGGAAAGCGATGTAATGAGGCTCTGTAGCAAACGGAAGCAGTTTCCCTCGTTCGTTCCAACCTCCGCTCCGAGGAGACGGATGGGCTTCATGGCCCACTACTCAGCATCCTGAAATGGGAAGGAAATCGAGTCCGTCACGCTGCCTGCCTGCCTGTCAAAACCTTTCCCGCTTTCCTGTCCGGCGTCACAGAGCAGCGGTGAGCTTCCAGAACTCCCTGCCATGGAGTCCACACACCCTCATTTCGGTGGGGATGGATCAGGTGTCTCCTAAGAGTCAGAGGGTCTGGGGTCTCCTGTGTGAGACTCAAAAGTGATTATTTTTCGATTTTTGGCTGTTTTCTTCACTTTCAGGAATGCTCCTTGCTTGCTCTCTTTTTACAACAGTGTGGACACAGCTGTTGAATTCCCTTGTGGAAATGTGATAAGGGCTTCCATTGGAGAGTGAGCGGTTGTGTGCATGGTTACTCATTTACACATTTTATGATTGCTAGTTAGAGAACTAATAAATAGTTCCTCATGTTTGATTTTAGCGCCTCCGACCTGAGTCTTAGGGTGACAGCAGAACTGGAGGAGTTATTTGAATTAATTTTGTTTTAATCAGCCAATTAATCAATTAATTATTGACAAGGTGTTAAGCTGACAGAGCCTGACTAGTGTTTCAGGGGCTGGGAATGGCTGCCACCAGGTGGACGCATCACATGTCTCGTGATGGTGCGCCTGGGGGAGAGGCAGACGTTGGAGAGCCTCCATCTTGTTCCCACGGGAACAGCAGTCACATTAATCAATGTCACACTAAAATCAAAAATATTGTGCCTAAATTAAGCAAAGTGACGTAGAAACAAAGTTGCATCCAATGGACAATAGACATTCCCATTTATTACCCACGATGCAGTGCAATCCCAGAGTTTCCTCAGAAGACTGAGAAGCTGATTGACAGGGTGACGTGTGAGGGGACTTGATGGTGTGTTTCTTGGCGTGAATGTTCAGCTTTCTCTGAGTAAGCATGTTGTATTTCAACATGTCAGCTGAAAGCAGATGTTTATTGTGCCGGTGGAACAATGCGTGTCTATCGCCTTTGTGGCTGGACAAAGTCACCTGACATTACGCACAATGGTCCAAGCGGGTCTATAATAGGGTTGTTGCTTCCCTTTCTGGGGTGATTTGTGGTGCTTGGTTGAGTGAAGGTGTGTGTTGTGTGCTCTGTGTGTGTAACATGCTGTATTTGGGGCTGGGGCTGGATCTGTTGTGGTCCTTGCAAACCTGGAATGGATCTGTTCTCCACCTCTTCCAGTGACTATTTTGGTGCTACCTAAATTCTTTTGGATTTCGTTAATGAACTGTGCGGTATGTAATGGAACCAGATTATACCAAGATTTGTGTCTCATGGGGGGCGGGTCTACAGTCCAGTGTCATCCCCCTCATCAGACGTCATCTTCTCTATATACCCCCCAGATTTATGTGCTAGGTAGACATATAATCAGATGTCTTCCATTGATTTGTCACAAAAGATCACAATTTTTGGTTCTAGCATTTATGATTTTGCCGAATGGGGGCTAATTCTATTTGTATAGCTTTTGGGTAGCCTATAAGCACGTTTTAAGCTCACAGGCTACATAGCCCTCCCCAATAACCTTCTTTTAGATGCTTTGACATGACGCCATCATTGTTCGCCGTATCACCGTAGATGTACTTCATTTCTGTTACATTTTACCTCAACTTCCTGAAAACCTCCCATCTTTTCTAGAGCCGTGTTTCCAATTTGAGGAAACATGAGACAAGCATCCAGTGTATCAGCCCCCCACCCGTTTCCCGCTGAGCACCTCTGGTCTTTATCGAGCGAGCGGCTCTGTGCGCACGGGTCTCGTTCCGCCAGCCCACTGAGCCGCCCACGACCACGCCAATTTAAGATGAAGCATTAGAAATTTAGCTCACTTAATCTGTCTTGTTGGGTGAACTAATAAAAGATTCATCAAGCAATATATCACAGGCTGCTCTCGGAGGGGGTGGGATTTAGGGGGGTGAGGGGGAAGGGAGACGGGATTAAATGTAAGGGGCAGTGAGGCTAGCTTTAGCATTGCTAATAGTTTCTTATGTAGACGCATAATTCCTTTTAGCTGCTGATTCTAGGACAGTGTCACCTAATAGCATTTGTGGTTAAGACTGGAGAAGATCTGAGAGGGGTTTGGGATGGCACGGACAGAAGAGTCCTGATTGGATGAGAGGACAGTTTAATGATTCTCTGCAGTTATGCAAACCAGGAATCAAGGAATGGTGTATTTCCTGACACAGCGGTCATTGGCCCGGTCATGCCATCAGCTGACCGGAATCTAAACGCGACTCCTGATTGCGTTTGCTGGGCCCATTATAGTTTAGGGGTCATGAAAGGGGGGGGGGGTGGTGGTCATGGATGGAAGAGAAGCGTGTAAATTGTAAGGGAGAGCGATCAACAAACAGGATTTTTTCCCTCCCCTTCATCTTGGAGGGGGGTGTTTTTCTATAGTCCTCCTTCTAGTACAGGCTTAATTCTGGGACTGGATCCCCCGAGGCTTTGGGCGAGGGGGGGGTTCGTTTATTCATCCACCTTGGCTTTTCGCTCACTGCAGTAATATTTGCATTCTGTAAAGACATGGAAAAAATATTTTGAAACGGAGACAGAGCCAGAAATCATACCCCCCCATCCGTATTCCTATCCTGCTATAGCATTATGTACACCATAGGGAGGAGACCCCCCCAGCTACACTCTGGGTACGCTGGGTAATTGTTGGAGGGAGGAGGGGAGGCTTATCCCTGGCTCTCCTCTCTGTGTCAGCCACAGCAGTTGAGGTGACGGGCCGCTCGCGGGTTTCGGGCCGAACCAAACGATTTGTTTCCACACAATGGCCTGGTCAATGTGAAAGGATACCGCTAACCCCCCACCACCCCCCAGGTCCCTGCTCTTTGTGCTGTCCAGTCTGCTTTGTTATGTCGTCCCTGAAGTCGGTCAGCTGTAATTTATTGACTGCCTATTGGCTGATTCGTCTGTCAGGTGGTGCCCAATCACTGGTGCCTTTCTTGCACCCCTGTGAGTCACCAGCCCTGCATTATTCCAGTGCATTGTGACACGCTTCTGTGGTGGGACGTACCTGAGGAAGGGGATTCCTACGTGTTTCTACTGGGGTGGGCCCCATTGAATGCCCCCTCCCTTTCTGGCCTGGTAGTTAACGCACCCCCCCAGAGGAATCCCTGTCCTGTGTAGTTGGTGGCCCATTGCACTGCAGGTTAGCGTTGCCCCTTCTCATTCTCTGGCGCAGCCTTTGCCATTTCTCCGCACCCCACCGGCACACCAAGGAGCAGCTGACCAGAAACTAACACGGTGCCCAGCCGTCTGCCCAGAGCACAGGATCCTCCCATAATCCCCGTAGACGAGACTCTAGGAGGACCTCCGTGGGATTTTTCAATCCCGCTGTCATGTGTGTTATGAATATTCAGGGACGCCGAATTAAAATGTCTTAATCCTGATTTAAATTCATTGCTGCGAATGCCGCGGATCGGCGTCTGCTGGAAGCTGCGAGCTGGTGTGAGATGAGAGCGCTGCCCCGAATCCTAGGGTCTTGATGGCTACACACGTCCATGGCTGTTTCTGCGTATGTTTTCATTGGATATTTGCTGCTGCTTTTTTCCTGTAGGGTCGGCATCAGAGCTACATTGGCTGCAGCCATCGAGCCCCAAGGAATGAGAGCACCTGCTTGGGGAGCAGAGCGCCACCTGGAGGCCGAGTCACTCACAGTTTTTAGGACATGAGGGCTTAACATTCAAGGGCAGAAGGCTGGTCTCAGAGGAGCCTGTTTTGAGTTCCTGCTTCAGCTGTAGATTGGGGGGGGGGAGGGGTGTTCAGGGCAGTGCTCTGTCCTGCCCCCCGAGCCTGAGGATTTATCACTTGCCCCTTTCCTCTCCCTCCCGCTCCCTGTTTTTATTCCGGAATTTTCCGGAGTGACAGTGATTCTGCTCACAGCAGCATGACAGCAGCCCCATTGCTGCATAAAGGAGAATGGGGGCCGTGCCCCCTGCCCCCCCTAGCCCCCATACCATGTTTTACATAGACAGCAGTCACAGGCTGTGGCCCCCATCACCCCATTTTTGTCCCTGGAAGCGGTCCAAACCACAAGCACTGGTAGCTGCCGCAATCCATCTCCTCAAGGAAGATTGGGAGGAAGGAGGTTGGCGGCTCTGTGATTTTTGGCTGCGGCTGCAATTGTTGTGGGGGGGGGGGCAAATGCATCTTACCCAGGAAAATAAACATCACGGTTGTCCCACCCGACTAGGATGAAAAAATATTTAAAATATTCAAAGGGATTTCCCTCTAATGTGGGGATAAAAAAATGATGTCTGCAAACTCCCTGCCCCCCACGTCCATTATGTCTAAATGTCATAACACTGTCCCTTGGGCATGAGTCTATTTCCTGCTCTGGGTGCTTTTCTACATTATTTTCTAATCTTATTACCTCGCCGGGATGAAATGGAATAAAATTTGGCCTATATTTATTGATTTTGGGGGGGTCTGTGTTAATGCTGGGGCCCACCAGTTTTTCACAAAGCCTAATGAGACCTGGTTCGCGGCGGGGGGGACATTCCCAGTGACACCTCCCATCGAGAGAGTGACGTTGATGCGGAACAAGCCAGAGACAAACAAAAATGTCAATATATGATGGTGAGCAGGCAGACAGGTGTGGGGGGGGGCGGGTGCCCCATATGGGACACAGTTACTTATGACAGGCAGGCCGGGGGCACCCAGAGCTGCAGGTGGGATTTGTCTTTATTTTTCCAATGTTTCTCCCTCCCTCACTGTAGTATTTACCTGTTACTCTACTTGCGTGTTTCTTTAATGTAGAGCGTGAAGATGTGTGGGTGTGGCTTAGGACCTTTTGTTTTGGCAGCATTACTAAATGGGCGAAAAAAAACCCACAATAATAAGAGGCGCTGTATTGCTCACCCTGACTCCGATGCAGTGTGGTGCAGAGTCAAAGTTCGCTTGCTGTGTGGTGTGGAGGCAAAGCTCACTAGCTATACGTGACAGTCACGTCACCATGGTGAACGCAGTCAAATCTAATGGTTACCCCGCCCCCAGCCCGGATGGTTATTGTATCTGCCGGTTAGCTGCGTGCTCATTGGTGTGCTGGGGTACGTATCGAGTTGGCTAGGTGAGCACCGGTGTGGTTAAACAGCATATTTACTGAATGCATGGAGCAGGAGGCCCAAGCCATAGTTCTGTAATCACACTTTGAGTTGATGAGGGACGGCTAATGGCTTCACTGATGGCAGGAGCCCCACCATGGGCTTCAAAATGACGGGGGTGGGGCGTGCGTTGCTGGTCCTACTGTAACTTGGATTAATCCAGCAGCCTTTGCCGTGACGCATTTTGGGTTTTACAAGCACGGCAATGTCTCGCTGGCGGGGGGGGGGGGGGGGGGGGGGGGGGGGGGGGGGGGGGGGGGGGGGGGGGGGGGGGGGGGGGGGGGGGGG
>JABFDZ020000035.1:330776-342181 GCA_019775955.2 Pollimyrus isidori | reverse complement strand
GTAGACGTTACACATGATTAGCTGGCCACCGCAGAGTGGGCTTCCGTTCCAGTTGTGCTTTGCTAATTTCCTTAACCCCTGACCCCTGTCCCTGGAATGCATGTTCAGGCTCGTCTCCCCCCCCCCCCCCCTTTTAAAAGACAGTTCAAGGGTAAGCGCCTACCTGAATCGCAAATGATCTCCCCCCGGCGATTAATCCTGCTTAGCAAATACAAATGTTTAATGAAGTTTCGATTTGCCACGAGAAACTTGTGTTTAAGTCCCTTTGATCAGATCTGCCAGTTTTTCTTTCTTTATTTATTTTTTTTAACACGGGGCATATTTCATATGCTGACACCGTAGAAACAGCCTGTGACCACCAGCACTCTCACTGTAACCCTGAATATGGAGCGAGTTTAATGAGACGCGGTCAATCGGACCACGCCGCAGAAACAGCGCGCCGCCTCAATGTTGGCCATTCTGAAGACTAATTTCTTGCCGCTGTTTGGCTGCGTGTGTAATTATGACAGCGTGTGATTACTCTAAGCGTGTTTTCACCCTTTCACAGCTGCCGTTAATCCTGTTTGTATGTGGGGGGGGGTTGATTCTAGTGGGTAGTGGGGATTTGCCGAAAGCAGAGTTCAATTATTTATCGGGATGAACTGAGCTGTTAATTGAACCCTGCGTCATATCTTGGATTTTCACAATTCTTCAGGTATTTAGGTTTTTATGAGGTATGTTTACACTGATGGATAAAAATAAGGTATCTCATCATTGTATCTGTTACTCTGAAAGTTAATAATAGTAGGTCAAATCTGATCATACTCAATTAATTCACTGTTAATGAATGCATAATAGTTTTAAGCCCCCAAATGAAGAACCAACAGAATGATTAATTAAACTTATTTAAGCAAATACTAATTTGTACAATTTTTATGGAGGACACAAATTAATCAAATCAAGCAAAGGGCCCATATTTCACTGCTGATCAGGCACAGTGCAGCTACAGGACTTTGCAAAGGGCGTGGGGAGCGTTCGGGAACTCGGAAGCAGATGTGCGGCCAGATTCCGTGTTTAGCGTCCTTGTAAAGCTTAATAAATTAAGAAAGCGGCAACGGCGACAGCAGGGAGCGCAGAGGGAGCACAGAGGGCACAGAGAGAGAAAGCAGAGGGAGCACAGGCCTGGTTTAGGGAGCCGAGGCCTGAGCCGCTTCCTCTGTCATGATTGGGCTCGGATTTTTAAAAGTGGTGGTGGGGGGGGGCATAATAGGGCCCATAATTTTTGTAGAAGGGCCATTCTTATCATTAGCCAATCATATGTTTTGAATCTATGAGTGACAGGAGTGAGCCATTCTGGCGACCATTCAGCTGGGGCCAGTGGCCCTGCGGTCCCGCCCCTGTATGCACTCCTATGTTTGTGGCAAGGTTATATCTCAGTAAAAGTGCTACCCCCCTATGTAATGCTGTAGCTATCAGGCCATTCATTTTCTCTGTTCAAAATGGAAGCATTGGGACTACTGGTGTCCATTCTGGCAAACAGTTTGCCCCTGTTTGACTTTTTAAACACCGTAGAAATAGAAATAGCAGTCATTATTTAAACAAAACATGATTTGTCCTTTGGTTGCTGTTCCAAAAAGGTTCCCTGGAACTCCTGTGTATCTGAATGATACTTTTTCAAGGCTATACTCTCATGGGAGGATGTAAAATATGAAGGTTTTGGCTCTTTGTAGGGTTTGGCTGTTCCCATCAGGCTGTGACACGAGCTGCTAATATGGGGCAAATTCAGGAGGCTTCAGCTTTTAGTTTATTAGTTTTTAAAATAACGCTTGACTTTGAAAGATTGAACTCTTTTTCTCTGCGTTTATCAAACCCCAGTTGGTTGCAGTGTTAACCAAAACAGTCTGCCCCAAAAGCTCACTGGAATTATGGGTAATGTGTACCTAGAAAATAGCAAGGTTCTCATTGGCTGTTTGAAACTACAGATGCTTGCATTGCCATGAATCTCTCTGTAGCAGAGGTCTGGTTTTCTATCGATTTAATTTTAAGGTCATATTGATTTATAAACCTTGCATATTTCTGCATATGGTATTTCACCTTTTCATTTCAAAGGGGCTCTGCATGAGAATTGCTTAAATCCCAGTATCCATATTACACCATAACCTTTGACAAAAAGTATTAAAGTATTAAAAAAGTATTAAGAAAGAAATTAAACAATACACACACATAGGAAATCCCAATGTACAATACCTCAGAAAAATCTGACGTGCATATAATATACAAAGCGTGTTTTTGGTCAGTGTTTGGGTTCTGTTTATAAGCGTGGCTCGTTAAAGGTACCGTCATGAAGGTCAGTGCGATATCCAGTGTGAGCCTGAAGCTTTGCTGAAGGGGCAGGTTGCTTTTATAGTCCAGAGTTTTCAAACTGTGCCTGACTGATATCCATCACTCTTCCATGTTTGTGAATTTCCAAGCGTCCCGGACCAGAAGATAGATGAGGAATCAACACAGAGGATGGCGCTTGTCCACTGCTGAGATCTCCTCCGGTTATGGTGGCTTATTCCAAATCGGCTATTCCGATTATTAAAGTCAGAAATCCTGGCTTCCATTAATACACATAGAACCCCCCAGCCCCCCACCAGGGTAGAAAAAGTGAGACGGTAAAGGCGAGACCAGGAGAACGTATGGGGGTCAGGTGAGGTGGCATCAGATCAGAGGGGCTCAGGGACAGAGAGGAAAGATGGAGCGGCCTGGAAGGTCCCCCCCGCCCAGTCGGCCCAATCCGAGCCCTCGGTGGGCACCGGGACTCATTAAGGCGCGGAGGAGCCCGGCGGGCCGCAGCAGATTAGCCCCCGCCTCTGCTGTTTCTTCAGCAATGAGCTGACAATGAGATTCATCCAGATCCTTAATTGCGGTCATCTCGCGCGACGCGGTGTCGGTTAATGATGGAGGGAACCCGAAAGCCGCCGCGGGCTCTCTAATGAGGACTTCTGCTTTTAAGGAGCCGCGCAGTACCGACGCCGCCCCAACCGCGGCCAATTTTCCGCCGCTTGGGCTCCGCTGCCACCCTGGGAGAAATAGATCATGTGGCGAGTGGCTCGAGGAGCGCGCTAAAGCAGAGGCCAGCATGGGCCCCCCAACCCCCCAGCATGGGAAGGCCTATTTTAAGATGCTGGAAATAACGTCTGTCTGTCTCTTGCTGCCCCCCCCAATCCAACTTTTAATTAAAAAGAGACGGTGCTGATCTTTCGAAGTTTCACCGGCAGGTGTTTCTGGCTTAATTGTCTTTAACGAATGTCACCATTTTCCATTCCAAACATTCTGCCCAAGCGGCGGGTTTTTTCCACAACGCCCAGTCACATCAGCCTCTCCTGCCCTTCCGGCCCAGCTTTCCGGCCTCGGAATTCCTGCTCAAAACGTTCTGCCGGATTGAGGAAACCTGATCATTTTCAGCAGTCGCAAAACCGCCTGCAGGTGGTCACGGTCCAGACTGCTCAGTGTCTGTGCTTACGGTTTCTCTACTTTTAATATTCATCAGAGGAAAACTGCTTTAAGGCTGGATTAGCCAAATTCAGGCGTGTAACATGTGTGTTTAAGAGAGGAATTCTTTATTGTCCAATTGGGACGTTATAGGTTACGCGTACTGAAAATGATAAAATACTGGGATGATTGTAGCCGTGATGCACATTTCTGTAATCTCTATGCAAAAATATGGCTGAATATGTCTGAATTTCCCAGCATGAATTAGCTTATGCTGGATCATGGAAGAACCACAGGATGCGAGAGAGGGTCCAGCCTAGGCGCCGGCCTGTTAGGGGGTATATGCACTGGCTGGTACGCTAAGGGAAACGCCCACGCACCAGTAAGCACAGGGGAACCTCAGAGGAGAACGGCTCTGCTTGAGCAGAACAGGCCGCCCTCCAGGTCTCACTAACAACCAAAGTTTTTCCCAGCAGTACTTTCTGTCGTTTAATAAAGTGTCGCTTCTGGAAGGTTCCGCTCCATGTGGCAGAGTGACGTGTACCCCGGTTGCGTTCCCTTTGTCCCCTGTGAGCGGGTCGCACGTGATACCGCTTTAAAACTCCGCTGCGCGTTCCTGCAGGGATCTGCACGTCCCCCCTGTCTTATGCAATAAGCGATCCCCGCACCAATGCCAGCCGCACTGACACTGCTTGTTACATAAGCCAACATTTTGTGTTAATTCTGAAGTTTTCTAGGCGTTCAGACATCGCCCTGGAACACTGAGCTTAAAAGTCGCCAGCCCTTCACGAAGAACAATGCCGTAAAAATGGTCTCTCTCTCTCTCTCTCTCTCTCTCTCTCTCTCTCTCCCTCTTTCTCTCTCTCTGTTCCCTCTTCCTGTGAAGGAAATACAATTCCTGTAGCCCTTAAACCAACAAGGTTGAACATTTAATTCCTCTTTTCCTCCAAATGCTTCGCTGCCTCGGATATTAATCTGTCCCTGTGATGTGATTCCCGATTCCTGATTCCTGCTTTCGCTGCATATACATTTTTCCAACCAATGACAGCTGCTCCTCCACTCTGGGCTCCCTTTCAAAACGACACGCCCCGCTCTCCTTCCGAGGTCCCCTCCTCCGCATGGCCCCGATTCCTGTCCAATGACGTGTCACGGGCCCTAGGGGCCCGTGGGGGCCGAGGGGCGATGCAAGGATCTTGCGGCGCATGTGGATATTGTATACTTGTTGTGTTTGATGTCGACCCCCTTCATTAAAATTCCTTGGCAGAAACACTTTGTTTAACAGATGGTTTCGCGAGCAGCTGTGTCCTCGGCGGTTGCGGTAGATTCGGCGGCGGCTGTGGCGGCAGACAGCCCCATTTGGCTTGTGGGTTCAGCCACGTGGCCGCTCCTGGGCATTCGGTGTGGGAATACGGCGTGTATTTAAATGCCACCGCGTCATTAATATTAATGCTCGGGCCGAGGGAGGGGGTGCTTCTGTTGGCCTTGCTTTAACTCCGCTTCGTCTCATTTTTAAGGATGTGAAGGCAGGCCTTTTCTGGCGGGTATCAGCGGATCAGCCCGTTTTTAATCAGCCTCCCGGGAGGCCAGTGATAGCGCCGGTGACACACAGGAGCCTAATCTGCCCGGATTCTAACCGACAGACGCAGCGCGGCTTTCCGCGTCACACAGGCCTGGGTCATGGCGGGCGCCATGTTGATCTCAGGGCACCCTGTTACGTTGAAGATCGCCCCCCGCCCTTCCCCGTGAAAGCATGGCTTGGCATCCAGGGTGAGGATGAAGGTCAAGTACCTTGTCGTGTGTCTGCCAGAGGGTGGCGCTGGTGTGCGTGCCCTCACTGGTTTTGCGGGGTGTTGTGTGTGTGGCCCGGGGGGGCCTGGGGGTGAGCTCCCTCAGGGATTCACCGGGCCCGGGGCCAACTACAGATGACACGGACAGAGAGAGAGTGTGCCAGGCATGGGTGAAGGGGGTTAGCGAGGAGCCTGCGGGTGGGGCCCCCAGCCCCTCTGTGACATCCCTCTGGGCCTTCCGTGGCAGCGCCGCTGATCTGAGCAAAAGTGAGAAGATTTGGGGGGGTTGGGGGATGGGATCTGCAGGCTTCTGCTTTGGAGAGTGCCTCTTCCAGCCCATCCATGGGCTGCTGAGTAAGCAGAGGCCCGGAAACCCATAATGCACCCTGACGGCGCATGTCATTGGGATTTATGCTAAACTTCTTAAACCGGTGGTTCGCGCCTCATCCTAGCCCTGTGCTGGGCTCCACATTCAGGGCCTCATCCTGCAGGAGGCGCTCTCATGCTCTGAGACGGCTTTGGGTTGGTGCAACAGGTGACTCCTATGCATGGAGGTAATCTTGCGGCTCCGCTCAGGGTCATTATTACCGCAGTGCTCGTTGCATCCTTGGGGGGGGTGCTAATGGACTTCATCCTTCCATGGCCCCGAAACCTGGTCACATGACCAATACCTGAAGGTGTACACATGCATGAAAACAAAGGTCATTTAAATAGCCATTGGATGTTCTTTAATTTTGGTTAATTATGATGAACATCTTTTACAAAAACAACAGACGAATATAAATAGCATGTCACGTGTCAGAAGAATCTGATGCCCCCCCCACCTCCACAAACTGCTTTTTGGCAGCGTGTCCTGGGGGCAGAGAGAGCATGATCTAAACCATCAAATAACCTAAAGGTGCGAGATCAGCCTTAATGAAACAGGTGTCACGCCGGCCGCCTCCGTACATCTCCACCCGTCTTGGTTTCACGCCATATCCGTCTGCAGCTGTTTTGCCAGGATATTAGCTAACGGATTGTGGCCCGCGTCGGTCAAACTCCCAGAAGCCATTGTGGTTTCCAGCCCAGCTGTTGATCTTCTCACCGACATGGAGGCTGTGTTTTCGAGCTCTGCTATGCTGCCTGTTTGTATACGTTTGCATGTCTTCGTGTTTAACGGTGTGTAATAACCTGGCATTAGCTAGCTTCAAGTAGCTGCCATACGACGAGGTGCAAAGCATCTAAGTGCTATTTTTCCCATGTGAACATGCTTGGCTCCATCCATTTATCTTCTGTAACTGCTTGTCCTATTCAAGGTCATAGGGGGTATCCCGAAAGCTACAGGTGCAAGGCAGGGAACAACCCAGGATAGTGTGCCAACCCAGTGCAGAGCACATTCACACACCAATCACACAAACTGACAGCGACACCGGGAGAATATGCAAGCTCCACACAAATGGAGCCATGGCAGATTCTCAAACCTTGGTCCCAGAGGTGTGAGGTGGCACCATCCTCCCAAAAAACAAACCTTGGAATCAAACTGCTAAACTGCAAAGAGGAACACGACTGACTGCAGGCCCTGACACAGTGCCTCAAACTCAGACGCACCACAGTGCCTCAAACACAAAACTCCTGCCTAGATTTTGGATGCGTTTGATGTCTGAAAATCATTTAAACTGAATAATTCCTTGCTTTCTTCCTTTTAGTTATAAGCCAATAGCTGCCATCAAGGACTGGTCAGTAAGCTGCGCATCATCTGATTGGGTGATTATATACACACCATGTATAAATGATGCAGCAATGGATTGCCACACAATCTTCTCACTTGCCCTGAAGCGACTGTGTTGTGAAAGGTACTATATAAAATCAAACTGGACTGAAAACTGAAGAACAACTACAAACGCTGCTCATTTATGACTACCATAGTTAGCGAGAGATTAGTGTGAATTCACAACGAAGTTTCAGCTCCTGACAATGACACAGGCAGGACTGAGAGAGACTTGAAGCAAAATGTTGTTAAAAATTTCCATTTCACCACATATTAGGGCTGACTTCTAATAGTCGAGGTTCAACTATCAGTCGACTACGGCAAAATCGAACGAGTCAGATTCGACTATGAAAATCCTTAGTCGAAAACAGCCCTACCACGTATAAAATAAAAACTGAGTATAAAGTCGTAAGCATGTCATGGTCAGCCTGATTTTCACTTAGAGACCATTTCACCAAACGACTTGCGCGTTGGAAGGTAATTGTTTTTTTTCATGCTGGGGTCTGTAGGAAGTTGTCTGGGAGGTTGCAGGCCCCGAGTGAATTATCTCAGTTTGGTGATGGACATACATGCACTGATGTGGCGTGATGTGGTGTGGTGTGGTACAGTGCAGTGCAACGCACTTTCTTTGTAAGAGCATCTAGCATCACATCCGTGCTGTGCACAGGTCCAAGCCCTTCTGAGCATGTCCATTAACAGGCATTGGTCCCTCACTCAGTCTCCAACTTTCAAACTGCTACACTGAGGTTGTCAGGTTCACCAGTCGTACAGAATTTTTCAGGACCACGCTGGGTTCTGGTCGTCTATCCTGGAAAAAAATTCATTTTGGGATACTGAATGTCCCTATCAGTTTCCTATCAAATAGACCTCTTACAACCTTTGGAATGGCTTTGCTATGTGCAATATTTTTGGTCAAAGACCAGGTGTCCAGGATTTTAAGGGACTGAGGTAGAATCCCTAGTTGTCATGTAACTCAACATACCTGGTAATACCATGCTCTCCTGGGGTTTCCTGAAGGTACATATCTGGCCGCAGGTTTCATCATCGAGTGTAAAACTGTTATTTCATTGCATTTCTGTACAAATATGTCATTGTTTATGTGGTAGTTGTTGTGGTGGAGGTGGTGGTGGGGGGGCACTGTATCGGGAATCCATGTGTGAAATGGAAAAAATAGGAATCTTACATTGCACGAGTGGCCAGTAATTTATTTCCTCTACAGTCTTTCTTTATATGGACAGGTGTCATTTTCGTCTACGCTGCCTGAGAAGGGATTTTTCTGAGGTGTTTGGGAGCCTCTGCACTCCAAATCTGCATGCTGACCGATCACGGTTATTGTGAAAGGATCAATGGCGGGTACACAGGGCCATTGCCTCCTGTGCCCGACTGACTCAGAGCAATGGCGGGTACAAGGGGCCGTCGCCTCCTGTGCCCAACTGACTCCGAGCAGTGGCGGGTAGACGGGGTCGTCGCCTCTTGTGCCCGGTTGACTCGGAGCAGTGGTGGGTACACAGGGCTGTCGCCTCTTTTGCCCGGTTGACTCGGAGCAGTGGTGGGTACACAGGGCCGTCGCCTCTTGTGCCCAGTTGACTCGGAGCAGTGGTGGGTACATGGGGTCATCGCCACTTGTGCCCAGTTGACTTGGAGCAATGGTGGGTACATGGGGTCATCGCCTCTTGTTTCCGGTTGACTCAGAGTAGTGGTGGGTACACGGGGCCGTCGCCTCCTGTGCCCGACTGACTCAGAGCAATGGCGGGTACAAGGGGCCGTCGCCTCCTGTGCCCAATTGACTCCGAGCAGTGGCGGGTAGACGGGGTCGTCGCCTCTTGTGCCCGGTTGACTCGGAGCAGTGGTGGGTACACAGGGCTGTCGCCTCTTTTGCCCGGTTGACTCGGAGCAGTGGTGGGTACACAGGGCCGTCGCCTCTTGTGCCCAGTTGACTCGGAGCAGTGGTGGGTACATGGGGTCATCGCCACTTGTGCCCAGTTGACTTGGAGCAATGGTGGGTACATGGGGTCATCGCCTCTTGTGTCCGGTTGGCTCGCAGCAGTGGTGGGTACACGGGGCCGTCGCCTCTTGTGCCCGGTTGACTCGGAGCAGTGGTGGGTACACGGGGCTGTTGCCTCTTGTGCCCGGTTGACTCGGAGCAGTGGTGGGTACATGGGGTCATCGCCTCTTGTGTCCGGTTGACTCAGAGCAGTGGTGGGTACACGGGGCCGTCGCCTCTTGTGCCCGGTTGACTCGGAGCAGTGGTGGGTACATGGGGTCATCGCCTCTTGTGTCCAGTTGGCTCGCAGCAGTGGTGGGTACACGGGGCCGTCGCCTCTTGTGCCCGGTTGACTCGGAGCAGTGGCGGGTACACGGGGCCATCACTTCTTGTGCCCGGTTGACTCGGAGCAGTGGTGGGTACATGGGGTCATCGCCTCTTGTGTCCGGTTGGCTCGCAGCAGTGGTGGGTACACGGGGTCATCGCCACATGTGCCCAGTTGACTTGGAGCAATGGGAGGTACACGGGGTACAACTTCCCATGCTTTCCGGCGTTGTGCTGAGCCTGAGCACCCTTAAACAGGCATTTATGCACAGTGATATTATCATGCACTGTGCTGCAGTGAATTTTTCCAAAGATTATTTTCTAAAACAAATGCAGTAGGCATGCAATTTTAACATATTTTAATATATTGTTTTGGACTGGCTTATCTCACAGTGTCAGCTTGTTTGCTCTGTTGCCTTGTTTTCTTGGTGAATAAATGTTTAAGGGTCCACACAGCGTGGTTGGCGGTGCTGCTGTAAAGAGCCCATCGTATGCCAAGGCACAGTCTCTCAGATCTGCCTTGATTAGACAGCTCAGCAGTTTAAGGGATGCTTTTGAAAGTGAGATTCCTCCCTCTCGCTGCTTTCTGCGCCCATAGAACTGCCCTTAATCTGTTTAACCGAAATTTAGTTAGTGGTGTTGACATCCCTGTGCTTTGACATCACTGCCTCCTTTGAGGGGCTTGGAATCCCCCTATACGTAACTTAATACACCATCTTGATCTCTCGGGGACATTAAATGAGTTTAGGAGAAGTTTAAATAGCTTTAAGGACAAGACATCCAGATGGGCATCTCCGGGATTAGCGCTAACTCAGCCCTTAGGCCTCTGTGTCAGGCGTTGGATTAGGACATTACGAAGAGAATAACAGAGTTTTGGTACTTCATTCCCTCTGAATGACATTCTTTCACATATTAAGTTAATACCACCCTAGGTAGCCACTTTATCATGCAGAAGACCTTAATCCACTCTGCGCTGAGGCTTTGAAGCTGCCCTCTATGTTTGCGAGAGCAGAGCGGCTTGTGTAGGACAGAGCACCCGTGACGGGAACAATCAGGAGTCCAGAAAACATCTTGGAGCTGAGAAGCGGGAGAAGGAACTCTGGGAGACAGGGAACGCGGCGTCGGCGGTGGTTGGCACACCCAATGGAAGTTTCCGGAAACACTGGGCCAGCCACCTGCCGCTCCTGTCTCTATTATTTAAGGGATTTCTCCGGAAGGGCTAACTCCACTGATCTCTGTGTACGGTCGCCTTCTCCACCTCGGCGCCCCCCGCTGGCAGGCCCCTGAAGATACAGTGAGGCGTAAGGCGATACCGCATTCACAGCTCAGAATCCCCCCCCCCCCTCCACCCCCTTAGCCTCGCTCTGGGTTTAAGCGGCTGTTAGGAGCCGTGCTAAAGCTCTCCCCAGCCTCCGGAACCTTCCTGGGAAAATAGATTAAGGGTCAGTCCCCAGCCGATGGCGACAAAAGGGATCCGGGCTGTCCAGGGTTTCCCGACATCCGAAAAAGATTTCATGAAATTTGTAAGGCTCTGACATGGTGTTATGGGATGTTGTGCACAACCCGGGGAAAAAAGAAAAGCTTAGAAAGACTTTGGTTTGCTGGGGCATGTGGAGAGAGGCAGCGTTCAGAGTTACCCCCTCTCTTCCTGCTTTGCTGCTCTAAATAGGCCTCTGTTTCGCCATCTTCTCCTGCTGAAATCCTCAATAAAATAAAACATCAGCTTCTTCAGTTCGGTCAGAGAACCAGAAAAGCCTGACCAATCAAATCACATTCACGTGTCATATGATCTAAAACTCTTAACTCCAGGTATGATGGCCAACCAGAACCTTTCCTGTGACCTCACCTGCTACTGTGATTTAGCCTATGCCCTCCAGCTGTGGTTTGGTGCGGGAGTCAGGTCCAAATGTGGCCTGGTACAGGCTTCAGGCAAACACCTAATTTTTTTTCTGGTGCCAGCTCACCTGTTGGACCTTAAGCTGTCCATTTGATTGCTGGGGGGGTGGTTTTTACCTTATGTCGGCTGGTGGTGCGTGTTTTAGGGATTTCCACTCTGCTGGGGTGGGGGGGGGATCCAACAGTGGAGGAGAATGAACCCAACCTGGGT
>JABFDZ020000035.1:301984-314788 GCA_019775955.2 Pollimyrus isidori | reverse complement strand
CCCCCCCCCCCCCCCCCCCCCCCCCCCCCCCCCCCCCCCCCCCCCCCCCCCCCCCCGCCGAGAGCCGGGGCAAAGGAAATGGCCACAATTAAGTGTCAATTGATGCAATGTCTAGGAAAGAAATGGCTATGTATTAGCACAAAAGCTAATGTAGCTTCCAGGCGTTTTATTTCAGGAAATAAAGACCAGAGAGAGTGCTTCTCCCCCTCGGAAAGCCTCCTCCCTCCCCCTGCCCTTACCAAATAGTATCCTCGCCCCCGTTCGGGGAAGACGTATTACTTATGACATTCTAGTTTTCATCCGCTCACGATTTTTACGTGGAGGCTAAATCTCTGCAGCTGCAGTCTCACGGCTGAGTTGTCCAAGGCCCATGAAATATTGAAGGCCTCGGAGCCGCAGAGCGGAGCTCAGAGAGCAGCTCGTGTCCGAAGCTCGGCCCCCGATTCTCATCCGCACCAACATTACCGCACCACTGAAGTAAAGCGCTGATAAAAATTTCATTAAAATGAGCCAAGGATATTGTTAGCATTCTCTGCAGCATCCGTATGAAAAGTTAATCCGAGTTAATGGAAGGGATATGAAAGGCTTTCTCGATTCAAACGTGTGCAGTAAATATTTTATACATTGTTGTCAGGAAAGTGATTCCACTCCGAGTTTCATTCTTCTTAGAATGGAGTCAAGTTGAGCAGGAGCGTGAAAAAAAAGGAGAGAAAAGGAGTGTTTTTGAACTTTTGGCGCTGGCAGCTTTGCTACAGCGAACCTGTCGATATAATGAAGCGGACGGCTCGTTCCCAGAAGCGCGGCGGGCCGGGCAATGAATACGGCCGCTCTGAGTTCGGCTTAACGCCGCCGAGTCCGGTCCGAAAGGGTCGAGGAAGCCCTACGGTGAAGCCGCTGCTGGCTAAACCTTGGCATTTGGCTTGACAGTTCCTAAAAGCGTCTTTGTGAGAGAGAACAAAGCAAATCGCCTACGTAACAGCAAATCGGACGAACCCGCAGATTAGCGCTGAAAGCCTCCCTCTCCTGCTCGCCGAATGCAGATGCGCTCAGCTTGGCTGCACCTCACGGTGCTGATTCGCAGCGATGCCCCCCCTGTCCCGCGCTCTGCTAAACAACGGAACTGGCTGATGTAGTTGTCTGAGATTCAGAATCGTTCTACTACATTTACACGGCAGGAAAAAGACCTTAGTTAGAATCAAAAAGCTCCCATGACGAGGGTGGGATTTGTCCTCTGGGTGCTTCCTCCAGCTCATCGGTGCCTCCTAGAGGTTGTGGGTGGAGCTGCGATCTGACCACATTCCCCTCAGCCATGAAATACGCTACATTCCAAAGGAGTGTGTGGCTCGGTGCTTTAGGAACCTGTGCCTGTGACTGGAAGGTTGCCAGTTCAGATCCCAAGGTCAACAGTGTGGTTTCACTTTTGGGTCCCTGAGCAAGGTCCTTAACCCCCATTTTATCAGGGGACTCTGACCCTTCCATTCTCATAAGTGTCTGTTGTTTCAGATACAAACATCCACTAAATAAATAACATGTACACAAAACATGGGCTATGTAAATATTTCTTTTCTTTCCTTCCATCGCGAGCTGGCCTGCATGTGTAATATTAATGTTATGGAGCCGTCAGCATACCTGCAGGGGGCGCACTAGCGGAACTTACACACGTTGTGGTATTCCTGCTCCTCAATCACGTCTTACCTGAGGGTTGCATTGTGGGATGGCCTGCCAGTACTCTCGGTTCCTGAGGTCATGAAATTACTGGAGGGAGACCCAATCACCCCATGGTGTGAGGGCGCTGAGGAGAGCGTAGCGGTAACCTGGTATCTCTCAGAGGGCCGGACACGCTGCTCCTCAGAATTTCTGCCACTCGCATTGATACCAGACTAGAGATTTAACATTAAATACAGAGCAGGAAGGCCCAGAAACAGCACCTCTGTGTTCAGAAGGGCTTTGCTTGTTAACACCCTGTATCATCAGAGTTTACGGAAGCCTTGAAGCCATCCCGTCCCCTGTCATCTGCTCTTTCGTTGGATATTCGTCTCTTGCCCATACAGCCGCAAGTTACTGTCTTCTGCAGCGAAGTGCGCTCCTTGTCACGTCGTAATGTTGGGATCATCGCTGTAGGCGCTAATGCTTCATGGTGACGGTACCGTTTTTAGCAGCAGAATTCCTCGGCCCGCCTCGGTGGAGCCCGACAGGCATGCCGGGGCCCGTGAGGCTCCTGGCGAGGGCAGCCCTCCTGCTTTCATTTTCCAGTGTTTTCCCTCTAACTGTCGCTGTACCACGGTGATGCCTTTCACTTTTCAGCCATCAGGTTATTTATAAGCATGCTTTTCTTCTTAATTGGGTTCCTGGATGTATCAAAAATACCCAGCCTTAAATAAAGTTCCTGGATATGCCAGAAATGCTCCACACTCTGCCCGTTTCCGACATTCATCGCTGGCATTGTGTCATAGTGTCAAACCAATTAGCTGTCATTGCTAATGCTAATCACATGATAATAATAAGGCTAAATATATGAGCATTTCACTATGCAAACTTTCTTTGTAACTCAACAATCAGAGGTGCAGTGGTGGGTATTTGCAGGTGTATGTTGTGTATTCACCTCTAAAAAAAAAAAACAGATTTACCGTATACCCACCACAAAATGATCAGAGAAGCATATCAGTCAGAGTAGAAGTATGTATATGTGATTATGCAGTCTGACAATATACCCACCTTCTATGACACTACTGTGAACCATTAACTGTGGTTGCTAATGCTATTCTTATTGCTAATACTATCGCTAATCACTTGATTATAAAATGTTTCATGTTTCACTATTGACACTTTCTTTATACTGTAGATGCCACTCTTGTTTTATCGTACAGTTCCCCGCAATAGGGCCCAAATACCTGTTTCTAACATTTATCACTGGCATTGTTGTTATTGTATTAAACCTAACAATTAGCTGCAGTTGCTAATGCCATTGCTAATTGCATGGATATAATATGGTCAATGATATGGACTTTTCACTGTTCAGACTTTCTTTATGAACATGCCTTTTGTATTACCGTGTGGTTCCCTGCAACAGGGCCCAGACTTTTGGGTATTATCCCCCTTATTTTCTCTGCATGGCTTGCTGGTTGTGGGTCTCTCCTAGGCCACGTGCGCTCATTTGGCCTAGGCGCTAATTGGTGTTTTCTGTCTGCATTTCACACGCTCCTTTACACGTCTGGATCCACCTGGGCCCGTTTGGCATCCCGTCGAGTCGCGTGGAGGAAAAAGAGGCACCTGATGAAGCGCCCGCATGTTTAATTAGGCTTGGGCCCCTCCTTTCCTCGTTAACTCATGCCTGAGAGATGCCATGAGCCGCCAGTACTTGCCATTACAGCAGACGTATTAATATTTAACACGCTCTGTTTAGCACTCTTAGTATTCGGGCTGAGGGAACGTCGACTGCATGTGTTTTTATATGGCGGAGCCTGTGTGAAGACGTGTTAGAGAGCTTTAATATGTGTTACACTAAGGAATTTCAATGGGGACCATACCAGGGACAGAGCTTTGGAAAACGATTCACTCCATCCAAGCCAGTCTGGATAGTTGGGGCAATAAGACGAGTGCAGATGAGATCCAGTTAAACAGGCTTGGGCTAAATTTCAAATTCTGTAGGTTAGAGGCACACATACACACATACACAAGTTTCCTTCCTATCCAAATGGGGGTCGTCCATTCATTTCTATGGGAAAAACCCCAATCCCAATCATGACACCCTTAACCCCTACCCATCCCTAACCTTAACTATAAGTAACCAACCCAAATACATGACTTTTGGCATTTTTCCTTTTTTGACTGCATTCACATATTTTTATTCAACTGAGGTTATCCAAAAGGGGACCTCAAAACATATCCCCAAAAGTAGGGAAATTTCAGGTTTTACTACACTTTGGGGATAATCTGTGATCTATATAAACCCACACAGACACACACACCACAGCAGTGCTACCCACAAAATATTTTAAAAATATTGCAAATTAGTCATCATACCTCATGAGGCCTAAGAGACCGTTATATTTCAGTTTGTTATATGCATCCTACTTTTATAATTCAAAAGGCAGGGTGGTGCTTGGTTTTGAGGCCTGGAGACAGAAGATGGAAGACAGACAGAATGCAAACGAAGCCGTATAAACAACTATAGACAGAAAACATGGAGTGTGGGCTGTTCTCTGCGGCCAAGCCACGTTCCTTTTGCATCACGGTGTGTGATTAGGGCGTGCATTTCCTTAGCATGAGAAAGGTCAAAATAATTCATCAAAACAGCATACATTATATGTGTGATTTATCGCACGGCGGTGTCGTGAGACGGCCAGCGTTATTTGTCTGTGCTCACGGCCGCGGCCGGTGTCGCCTTTGCGGACGCGGCGCGTTTCGGCCCAATCGCCAGATCGCGGCCTGACTGGCAGCACTGGCGGGGGCTGCGGCTGCACACGCGTTGTTTGTTTTTCTGCAGAGCCGGGGGCCTGCAGGAGTCGCTGGGTGTCATCTGATGCAACGTCCTGTAACACCCCCCTCTGAACTTGTGCAGCGCTGGGTTGCATTTACCACATGGGGGCCTCATCTGCTACCTTTCGTGGGTGCCCTTGTCCTTGCCAAAATCCTCACATCCTTCTCATCCCCGTTCCCTCCATTTCGCTTCGAGGGAGATAGCTTAGCCTTTTCGTACTCAAGGACACACCCGTTTCGTTTCAGGCTGTCTGCCGAGTTTTTGTCTGTTTGCGGTGGGCTTGGTCTCGCGGTGCAGACGGGTGCCCCGTCGGGTGACCTTTCCATAAGGCGCCGGTCTGCACGGCAAGCACCGGTTTCCGTCGTGAAGTGTGCGGATTCTCGCGGCAGATGATGTCAGAAGGACGTGGCAGCTCCGGAAGCGACGCCCTTTGCTCCGAAGGCAGGCGTGACTCCCCACGTCCGTGCCGCTAATTAGGATGAATTATTTATACGCTCTGATCCAGACAGGCTCCCTGCATCAGGACCCTTGTCGTTTCCTGGCTGCTTTTATACATGAAAGACATTGTTATTATGCTAGCAAAAGTATCAAATCGAAGGCCAAATTGACTGGAAAACTTCACACTTTTAGTTTGACTCATCGCTGAAGGGAAAATTCTAGAATAAATAAACGACAACAAGGTGGCTGCAAGTAAATGAAATGATGTATGAGACAATGTCGGAGCTGTAGAATTTATTCACGTTCCACTCTACAGCTGGACGCGGGTGTCAGAGCATCACTTCCTGTTCATCATCCAAGCTCCTCCCCCTTCATCTGAAGTGCATTTGCCGCAAACAACCAGGTCGGGATAGGAGGCAGGGTAAGAGGCTTCTTAACCCGCCGTCTTCAGCCGACCGTCCCTGTCACCTCTGATGAGTATCAGCAAGTAGGTGGGGGCCTCGTCCCAGTGCCACGTCAGGGCCTGGTGATTAAAGAAGCCCAGGGCATGCTGCCCAACTTAAACCCGTTGGCTATGCTCACCAAAAATGGTGCGTAGCTTCACTGGGAGGCTCCATTCTGACAATGGCCACTCTCTCGTCTTCCTTAGTATGGCAGCAAAGAATTGTGGGAAAGCAGGACAGCATACATGTTTATACACGTGATGTTCTTGGGGGATTCCTCTTCCCGTATTCCACAAAGATGGCAGCTGTGCCGCACTACCATAATTTTTTGTGATCTTCGTCGTGTTCCTAACAAAGCTCAGTGGACTCAGACCAAAGAATTTCCATTTTCTTTTTTTTTCTTTTTTTAATAATCCTGGGGTCCCTTTAAATTCACGAGGCAAAATAATAGTGGATGAAGGAAAAAAGCTTTATTTAAATGTCAGTATCCCCCCCACATCACCCCTCCCATCTCTCTAGCTTATGCAAATATGTGTGAGGTGCCAAACTGGGGGGTGTGGCCTCTCCCAGGACCCTGCCAACATGCAAGACAAAAGTAATTAAGGTCAGTTTTTTTATTTCTGCGGCACTGAATTCCAATGAGGCTGCTATGTGGGTCTGGGCTGCACTCTTTATCAGAGGCTCTGTTCTTCACTTCTGTTTGCACTTTTAAAGTCGGACATTTAAGCGTGGGCCTGCGTCGAGGCCCTGTATCTCATTTACTTCATTTGCTCTGGAAAACATCAAGGGAATAATGGCAGGTTCACATTAAAATTCACCATCTTTTTTTTTAAGTCAACAAAAACAGTCAAGTTTAATCCCAGGACAAGCAACGTCATTTAACCGCCGTGCAGTATCAGCGGCCGTAACCAGGGGGCGCCCAAGTGCCGGAGCCCCTTTGAAGTTCTCGGAAGGAGGGGCTGGCCAGTCAAGACTGATCTTAACCAAGCCCATTATTGTAACCACCTGTCAGGATTACTCCCCTCCCTCACACCCCACCAACAGGTTAATAAACAAGCAGGCTAGCAAGCAGCCAGTGAAGGTCTAGCCTGTGATAAGGGAGGGGTGGCTCTGAGAGGTGAGCTCCCTGTTCCTGGCCCCGCGTGCTAGCATCGCTATCATCTGACACCTGTCACCATCTAGTGCCTGATGGGCCCCTACCATCATTACCTCACTGCTTATTTGCTTAGAACTATTTGGGGCACCAGACATGGGTCACCCCGGGGCACGGAGAAGCTGCCTCACTGCTAGCATAACAACCTCACACCCCGCTTGTCATCTTGCCCTTGTTTGCTTCATTAGAATCCACTAGAAGATCTGTTTTTCTATATACATCCCCTCAAACCAGGTGCTCCAGATGGAGCCACGGCGGCGGAGGAACCTCAACAGATTGTAAACTTCCTAAAGTGGAAAGTCAAAATAACGACTGGGCCCCGTCTCCCCGACCGTGCGCCCGCGCCTGAGGAGAGCTTCTCCAGCGGCTCTGTGACTTTGCAGCAAAATAATTGCTAATCTGAGTAGATGTAGCAGATTCGTGCCCGGCGATGGGGGGGGTGGTTCAGGGATCCTTAACCTGTGTGAAGATCCAGGCGCACACCAAATACAGACCGGAGAGGGGGAGAAAAACCGCCAACCTTCGTTTTGTTTTGAAGTCAGGTCTTAACGAGCCTTAGCCAAAGGTATGGCGGCGATTTGGGAGCTAAATATAACCAGCTGATTAAACCTCACCTACTCGGCCGTCTCTCTCGGAATTCCCCACCCGAGGATCATCAGCTCACCTTGGACTGTTTAACTCATCATGAAGCCGTCCGTAATACCGCTGAACTGGGCTCGCCGTGTCGAACACGACTGCGGCTCCAATAAAATAGAACCATCACTCTCGTACAAAACAAAGAAATCCGGGCTGGGAGCCTCTTTTGATACAAGTAACCATAGTAATGAGTCCATATCCAGCTCTTCTGAGAGCTTGTTATGCGTCGTGTCAGTGATGTGATCCACTGTGGCCCCAGTTCATCTGTCAAACTGGGTTTTTTTCTGTCATGAAATAATGACCCACGGTAGAGCGCAGAGGCAGGTAAAAAAAGAAGGGCGGGGGGGGCCTTATGGGGGCCGCTGTACAGCATCGCTCAGCGGGAAGGGTCCGCTGTGTCCCTCACCATGGAAATGTGCCGAACCGCAGGCTCTCCTGCACAAAGGCGGAGTCGCACAATGAGGCCGGGGCCGCCCCAGCCTCTATGAGGTAATGTTTCGGGCGGGTGGTCTTTCTGCGGAGGTAATTAACTCGGGATTTCCCGGAAAATCGCAAGGCCACCGCCGGCCCCCCGACAATGCCGGCCCTTGAACGTCGTGCAGACGCCCCCCCCCCCGGCTTCTCCAGAGGAACGTGGGCTCTTGTGGGTTCTGCTTTTCAGGGACCCCAGTGACGTGCCCCTGCAGTGCGGTCAATGGCCACTTTGACGGGATTCTGTCCTGCATGAGACACTCCCGGCCCGGACATTGTGTCCTCCGGTAATCGGGGACCCGCCCACAGGAAGACCAAGAGTGCTGACAAAAGCAAACCCCCCCCCCCCCCCACCTCATAAGAATGTGCTTCGGCGATCTGGTGATGTCACTTTCAGGAATACCCCATGGTTACTAAATAATGGAGGTTTTTAGCCAGATTCTGCTTCTTACTGCAGAAAAGCCGACCATGGGGAAGGTCACCGCGGATTTCTGTGTGGGGAGTAAGCGGGGCCTTGCCTCAGACCGTCACTTATTGTAATAGTCTTACATTTTGTGTATTTTTCTGCTCTCCTTCTATTCGGAACAAAAGCTGAAAATGTGCTCTATTCTAGTGGTTTCTTGATAACCAAATGAAAACAGATCAGATCTAGGGATCCCTATTGACATATGATTTTATAATTAACTACGAACTATGGCGCTGGGAGGCTGTTCATGTTATGATGTTATGATGAGGGGGGCTTGACCATGTTATGATGTTATGATGGTGCCGTTGGTCAGTAACACATAGAAGGTATCAGCCCAGCCTTGCATTTTGTCAAGTTTTAGAACTAGTCTCTGCGGATCCACGTCGGCCAGAGACCCCGGGAGGTAAAGTCGTGCTCTGTTTCGCAGTTGAACTACGGCTGCACAAATTTGATAATTCGAAATAAGGAATTGTTAACGCGCACGATCGCTGTGGCCATGAGACGGCCGTATTTGTACCTTCCCAAGGTTTCTGAGGTCTGTGCCTGTGGCAGAATTGGCTGATGGGTGGAAAAAACCACCCAGGAAAACATTAGGAATCATCCTGCATGCTCCATCCTCGGGTTATCGCTTTGTGCTTATTATGTGATGGAGGTAGTAGTCATGGACACCGGCCCCCATGACAAGTGTATTCACATTGTCACGTCAATCAGTATTCAGTTCTTAAATGGAGATCCACCTTACCATATTAATGAAGCCATTTTTTTCCCATGAAGACCTACTAATAATACTTGCGGAGGCCTGCCATCCAAGCCGGCAGCTTGCACCCTGCACCATCTGTGACGGGGATTCAGGCCTCCTGTCCAAATGTGTTTTGCTCTTAGTGTTGCCTGTAGTTTGCCCAAACTGCCTCCCCCCCCCCCCACCTTTGCTTGAGTGAGGAGGTTTTATGAAGATATGCGGCATTAAATATGTTTATAAATAGCTATCAAAAAATTTCAGAGAATAAATAAAGCTGTGAGCATAAACGTTAGACAGCCCGATGGAGGCCAGGGCTCCGGACGCACATTCTGATATATATGAGTCAGATGTGAAGCTGAGAGCTGCTGTGTTTTTCCTGCCATTTTAAACAATATTTGGAGTGAAACTATCAAGCTGCTTTTTAAGGATGTCATCTGGGAGCTGGGTTGGGGCCCCGTTAGCAGGAAGCCGCTGACAGTTCAGCAGGTGAGGGGACTTGAAAGGGCCCGCCCTGGTGCAGACGGCTGTCACCGCGCGCGCCCGGCTCCCTGCCGATCCTCCCGGCCGCTCCCTCTCTTTCTCCCACTCTTTCTCACGCGTTCCCTGCTATAATTGACCCAGGGATTTTTTTTTCCCGCTGATTCCAGCCTGATGTATCCTGAAATTGTGCCGTCTTGTGCAACTGAGAAGCTGCTTGAGAGATGGGAAGGTTCTCGTTATCCGGGCAAAATGGCAGCACGTAGGGTACGCGGCGTGCCTCCAGGGGGCCTCGCGGGGGCCCCCCACCTGACAGCATACCTAGGCGAGCTCTCCGAGTAGCCGGGCCGTGCAGGGACCAGCTGGGGGGGCCAGGAAGGCCCCCAAACTCGCGCCCTCCATTGCTGTTGACTCAGGCCCCACGAGCTGCTCTGTGTAAACATGACACCTTGGCACCATGCTCGCAGTCCGCAGTCAAGGAACCACGCACCGGCCTTCCATAATCTTCTCTGAGATTAGAGGGGTTAAGGTTTTCTCGCCCGTTTTAATGACTCCTCATGTGCGTATGGGAAATTAATTAATATTCCTTAGAGTCGACACATAGGAACTCATTAATCGATAAGTGTTGGTTTCTCATGGTTATAGATGTGCCACGCCGAGTAATGAATCACAAAGCCCACCTCCCGGGCCCAAGTGCCTGTCGCCTGAAATACTTGACATTTACCTCTTCATTTACAGTTCAGATGCTTCCCAGCTTCCTCAAAGGGGCAGGAGTTTTACTGGGCTGTTTAACTTCAGCCTCACTGGGTAGATTATCTCCTACTTTTGGGGCAGATTATACACGTCACGTTAACGTTATTCTGATTTGAGTCACGGCTCTGTGCCGGACGGGTGACGTCGGCGCTCGGCACATTAGCTTGCCGTGTTCACGCACACGGAGACAGGCGACCGCAGGGGTATGTTCTCCACACGCGGCTGGACTGAACTCCAGTAAGCTGTTATCAAACAAAGAATTTGATGTTTCTGAAGTCTTTTTTCCCGCTCTCCCTCCTCCCCCATCGCCGTGGAAACTTAGGCAGGATCCGACCAGCCTGATGCAAAGGCCTCTCACCAAATAAGCAGTTAATATTTAATGCAGCCTCGATCATTCCTTTACCAGAGCCTTAAAATATGTGCTGTCTGTGTTCTCTTTTGGCATGTCGAGATGAAGATCTGACCCAGAGGCTCGCTGATATGATGTCGTCCTGCGGTAAAATTTCTCCACCGCGGATGAATGGCTTCCACCTGCACTAACCGACATGTCACTTTCGCCCAGCAGGGGGTGGTGTGGAGGGCAACCTCTGAACGTCTGACCTCCCAGTGCTACCAGGCGATGACCCCGCTGGAGATGGGCTGGGCTCAAAACAGAGTGGAAAACCCCAGCAGAGCCAAGCCTGGGATGACGCCGTGGGACCGGGGCCACTTTGGGGGGCCTCAACAGGGCTGGCGACGCAGGTTTCAGGAAACCTCTCTGGTGATACTGAGCGCTCTTTTGACTCGTGTCGAAACCCATCACCTGCCAGAAGGTTCCACCGCCGCACTGAAGGCTGTCAGGGCTCCCCCAGTGACTTCTGGCCTGCCGGAGCTGAACCAGTGTCCATTATACCTGCATCTGGGAAATCCTTTGCCAGTGTTATGCTCTTCTCACAAAAGCACAGTGCTAAATGAGACTCTTTTAAAGGCTCTCCTTACACTAATGCAGCATTTTACCAGACGGGGCCCTACTGGTGGCAGCCCTGCTTGCATCCAACTACCCTTCCTCTAGAGGGCAGTGTATCTGAGAGGTACTTGTCTGCAGACTGACATGACGCAGGATCTTCATCAACCTAAAAGATCGTTCTCCACACACAAATCCCTGCTTAATCAGTTTGCAAGTAAATTTTTTTAATATGTATATTATACCAGGATCTTGTACCAATGTGCTCTGTTGTGCTACAGATCTAAAGCTGAGAATGGGATAAATGCTGTCAAGATGCAATGGGCACAGACGGGACCTGAAGTGTGAAAAACTGAACGCCGTTTATTAATAACCGTGCTCCGGCTAATTATAGATTGAGTTGTAGTTCTGTAGGGTATATGGAAGTCATTCCCGCACAGCTGATACGAGGCAAATTGGGCACAACATATAGATAAGGGACCTGTCTGCTAATGAGATGCGGAATGCGACAGTACCCACAATTAATGCCTTTACGGTCAGATTAATTGGCGTGTGTGGGTAGGACTCATCTGAGTATAAATCACACCAGAACAACACTAAATCCACCAGTCCTGCTGTACAGGAACGAGGCTGAGGGGGCACGGTTTTAAATAATAAGCTGTCAGTTTTTATTTAGCTAAAGAAGTTCTAATACTAACGGCTTCGTAAACATCAATACCTCGAAAAGTGTCTCTACAGTCCTCTCCGACTTGGAAATCCTTGGGGTGGTTTTAATTGGCTGTTTAACAGGATGTTTACGCATCTTTACTCTACAGTTTGTTCATTTTTGTCCCTCACTGCCCAGTGAGCATATCTCTTTTTCATTTTATTTTATTTAATTATATTTATTTTTGCTCAATTAGCAACCTCGGGTGAGCAATTTTCCATGTGTTTTTCGTTGATTACTTAATAAATAATAATATTGTAAATTTGAACAGTTTGCTGCCTGCTAGGATTACTATAAGTTGGAAGCAAACTCTCCCCAAAAATATGCCAAATGTAAGGTGTGGATTTGAAACACGGCAGCATGAATATTTCATTAGCCGGCATTTACGTTATTACGCTGTTAGCGGCTTGGTACTTGTTCGCTCCTGTGGCCCAGCTGGAGTTGCCTGCTTCTCTTACTCTTTACCTCCCTCTCTTATTTTCTCTTTCTATGTTTCCCTGCCTGGACGTCCCTGCGCTGGATGAGCGTGTCGGCTGCTTGAGTCGCTGTAAATGTAAATCAAAGACAGACAGGTCTGGGACTTGGATCTGGCGCCCACATCTACGACGGCTGGGAGATGTGAGGTTCTCTCAGAGCTCTGCGCTTTTGCAGCACGTGCTGATGATCCCTATGTACACCCTGCTTGGACATAGAGTGCTACAGATGCTGTTGCCTTCTGCCACCGGAACGTATAGCGCTGCCTCTTATAAAGGCACATGTATTCTGGCTTTGAATGTAAAAACGCCTTTTGCACGGCATCCATTTTACACTGTCTACCATAGTGACTCACTGTCTTGCAGTTTTCTTATTTATACTTTATTGATTTTATGTCTATTTTATTACTGATCCTTCCTTCCTTCCTTCCCCACACAGCAGCACGTTACATGAAGCACAGATGAACCCTTACGTTACATCATTCTTTGTTGTCTTTGTCTTTTACTGACATTATTTTGCTGTTTCTATGCAGATGTGTCTATCATCCCATTTGCGGGGGGGGGGGGGGGGGGGGGGGGGGGGGGGGGGGGGGGGGGGGGGGGGGGGGGGGGGGGGGGGGGGGGGG
>JABFDZ020000035.1:261803-273794 GCA_019775955.2 Pollimyrus isidori | reverse complement strand
CCCCCCCCCCCCCCCCCCCCCCCCCCCCCCCCCCCCCCCCCCCCCCCCCCCCCCCCCCCCCCCCCCCCCCAAACACGCTTCTTGTTGTATATTTGATCTTTCAAAGCAAACATTTTAAGCAATTGAAATTCCCTAAAGTCAGTACTTTACAGCATGTTTTAAATTAAATTTGAAGACTTTCTTGCTGGCTTTACCCCTGCAGTGGAGCTGTCCAAGGTATGACGAAAACCTTTCCTGGCTATACTTAAGTCACATACTGCCCCCTGGTGTGCAGGAGTGGGAGTTTACTTCTCTGCCACTGCATGGGGTGTCCTTATGGGATATGCAGTAATAACTAGAGATTTGTTTCGGTTTTAAAAAAAATTGCCACGCTGATCAAAGGTATAACACGCTTTGAGTAATCAAAAAGTAATTTGTGAAGCTTAGGCATAAAAGTAGAGAAGGCTTTTCAGGGCTGTTATTATTTTTCCATGGAAAAATTTAAATGTCTGTGATGAAATCGGTAATTTCATTTAGTGACTTTTGAGTATTTGACATGCTCTGGAGGATGTGGAGACAGCATGTAGCTTAATCCAACCATGTGGGGTCTGGAGCCCACTAGGTAAAGGTGCGTAAATATAGGTCTAGATCCCAGCATGTGATGGTGCATAAATAGGGGTCTGGAGCCTGGCAAGTAAAGGTACGTAAAAAGGGGGCTGGAGCCCAGTCGGTAAAGGTAGGTAAATAGTGGTCTGGAGTTCAGCAGGTAAAGGTGTGTAAATAGGAGTCTGCTGCCTAGTAGGTAAACATGCGTAAATAGGAGTCTGGAGCACAGCAAGTAAAGGTGCATAAATTGGGGTCTTGAGCCCAGTGGACATAGGTGCGTAAATATGGATCTGGAGCCCAGCAATTAAAGATGTGTAAAAAAAAATGGTAAAAAAAGGTCTGGAGCACTGCAGGTAAGGGTGCGTAAATAGAAGTTTGGAGCCCAGTAGGTAGACATATGTAAATAGGGGTCTGGAGCACAGCAAGTAAAGGTGTGTAAAAAAGGGTCTGGAGTCCAGCAGGTAAAGGTGCGTAAACAGGGGTCAAGAGCCCAGTGGGTAAAGGTATGTATACGGGTCTGGAGCCCAGTAGGAAAATAGGGGTCTGGAGTCTAGTAGGTAAAGGTAGCTAAATGGGGGTCTGAAGCCCAGTAGGTAAAGGTGCATAAATAGGGATCTGTAGCCCAGTGGGTAATGGTGCATAAATCAGGATCTGGAGCCCAGTGGATATAAGTCTGGAGCCCAGCAAGTAAAGATGTGTAAAAAAGAGTCTGGAGTCCAGCAGGTAAAGGTGTGTAAATAGGAGTCTGGTGCCCAGTAGGCAAACATACGTAAATAGGGGTCTGGAGCACAGCAGGTAAGGGTGAGTAAAAATGGGTCTGGAGCGCACCAGGTAATGGTATGTAAATAAGGGTCTGGAGCCCAGCAAGTAATGGTGTGTGAAAAAGGGTTTGGAGTCCAGCAGGCAAAGGTGCATAAATAGAGGACTGTAGCAACATGGGTTCGGTCAAACTTATGCCTGGACCTCGATAAGGACATTGGAGGACCTGCTGGGGCTTGATAATATCACAGACGATTCACTGTGATTGCTGGTCACGTGTGACCTTGGGCCATTCTGGTGTCACACGTGACATATAATGTGACACGTGTCAGAACAGAAGATGCAGTAAAAGCTGATTTCACAGCAGCGATACCCCTGGCACCCCTGCTGTTTCCAACGACTTTTCCCATGTGCGTCCAGTGCATGCCTGCTGTTTATTAATGGTCATGAATCGTTACAGTACCTGTAAGTAAGACATGCTGATACATGCCTGTTTACTTCATGTCTGGCCCCGTAATGATTGTATCGATCTGACGCTCCCAGCTGAGGAGCTGAATTAAATTGGTGTGAGCCTTCAGTCCTTTGCCATCACCCCTGTGCGCACATCTAAATACACAGGAAAAAAGAGGGATAAATGAAGGAGAGGCAGGGTTACACTATGGCTTAAGTGGCCTTTTTAACCCCCAAGTTAAACCGTCTGTCAATGTGACTCTGAGTTGTTCAGCTGGTGCTTTTATTCAAAGCTGATCCAGCTCTTAATGCAGCCAGAGATCATTCCGGAGGCATCCGGGTTAGAGAGCTCCCTCAAGACTGCAGGCAGTCTCTTGGTGACAAGCCTGTGTCCTTAATCATTGCACCCACCCCCGTCATGAGAATCAGGATAAGCCCAAACACGGCGTCCGGGTTGGATGAAGATCTACCACATCACACTGGGTGGGAGGCTGTCGTCACTTGAAATGAAGGACTTTCTCAAACTGCTCATGGTTTTTAGGCCATGCTACATTTTGCGTATTTATACTGAAATACAGGTTGGAAGGTTCAAGAGCAGCACCCCTTTCATCAAACTGAGCCAGGCAAGCAAAGATAGGTCTCCGTAACAACTGCGCCACCCACTGGTCATCTTTGGTAATAGCAGAGCTGTCCAATATTTTTTTTGTCAGCTTAGGCTGGGGTGATGGGTGTCATGGGAGCTGGGGGGAGGGGCGTATTAAATAAGACCACTGCCACCAGTACAGTTCCTGGGGAGGCTTTGGCACTTGAATTTTTCATGACCCGCTCGCACAAAGAGTCGAATCGCAGGCCAGTCCCGCCGGAGACATGAGTGCAGAGCTGTTCGCAACCCAGAGACGAGATGCAAGCCTCGCCTGGGGGGGAATAACAACAAAAAGTTGTCAGCAAAGTCACCGAGTGTGGGAAAAAACAAAAACTCAGCCGCTCGGCTAAGTTGAGACATCTCGTCCTCATCTCCAACTGCAAAATACGTCTTACCGGAATTAACCCCACTACCTGTCGCTAGCGTGCAGTCCAACGAAAGGCAAATGAGGGGAAAATGGCAGAGACGGCTGCTGGAGCAGGATGGGGAACGCACACCCGCTACATCCGGTGTTCCCGTCTGTCTGACACTTCAGGAGACGCCTTTCTGACCAGGCCGACGTGATGCGATTTGACGGGCACTCACAGTGGGAGAGAAACTGTGAGGTGATGCGTCACTCAAGCAGAATTAGCATATCGGAAGTATCTCACCTTGTCTGTTCATGCAAATCATGATTAGCCAGGCAGAGGCAGAGGCGGGTGCGGACCTAGGCGGGTGTGGGCTGAGGCAGTAGTGGGTCGCGGCCGGTGCGGACCTAAGCAGGCGCGGGCCAAGACAGGCGTGGGCTGAGGCGGGTGCCGGCCGAGACAGCCGATGGCTGAGGCGGGTGCGGACCTAGGTGGGTGCGGGCGGAGGCAGTAGCGGGTGGAGGCGGGTGCGGACCTAGGCGGGTGCGGGCCGAGACAGGAGCGGGCTGAGGCGGGTGCGGACCTAGGTGGGCGCGGGTGGAGGCAGTAGCGGATGGAGGCGGGTGCGGACCTAGGTGGGCGCGGGCGGAGGCAGTAGCGGGTGGAGGCAGGTGCGGACCTAGGTGGGCGCGGGCCGAGACAGGAGCGGGCTAAGGCGGGTGTGGACCTAGGCGGGCGCAGGCCGAGACAGGCGCGGGCTAAGGCGGGTGTGGACCTAGGCGGGCGCGGGCCGAGACAGGCGCGGGCTGAGGTGGGTGCAGACCTAGGTGGGTGTGGACCAAGGGAGTAGCGGGTCGAGGCTGGTGCGGACCTAGGCGGGCGCGGGCCAAGACACGTGGGCTATGGCGAGTGCCGATCTAGGCGGGAGCTGGCTGGGGCGGGCACTGGCTGAGGCAGTAGCGAGCCAAGACAGGCGCAGGCTGAGATGGGTGCGGACCTAGGCAGGAGCTGGCTGAGGCGGGCACAGGCCGAGACGGGCGCAGGCCAAGGCGAGTGCGGGCCGTGGAACTTAATGAGCGCCACTCCATACTCTGCCATGTCTCATTTCTGCCTCGCGCAGCGTCCCCTTTGAACAGCTGGGAGGCGCCGCACCGCTTTCATCTCACAATCCCTCTGAATTTCAAATCAGAGACAAGGCTCCCCCCACCCCCCGCTCTCATTCCCCTCGTTCATTCTCCGCCTTTCTTTTTCTGTGATTATTTTGTTTGTTTACAAGCCGCTTTCCAGATCTGACACACAGGAGCAGGCTGAGGAGTTGAGGGGGGGGCAACTCGGGAGTGTAAACGTCCTCATTAATGTTTATCAACTTAACAAAGGGGGGAGGGGCTCAAGCGCCCCCCCCCGGACGCCTCTCTAATGATGACCCATGGCAGACTGCTGCACTAGGGACCCCCTCCGCCCTGCCTGTACCCGCTTGAAACAGAATTTTTTTTTTTTGCCCAAACCCTGATCAGAGCAGCGGCCTCACGTGGGGGAGGGGGGGCTACTACCAGAATCACAGCCCCCCTCGCTGCCCCCCAACCCCTGGCGATTGTTGTGGGAGTTGGCGGTGACATGTCTGCGGGGTGTGGGAGCCCCTGGATGTAGTCGGGCTGTGATTCTGTTATTAAAGATTTAAAGCACCAGCCTGCTTGGAGGCTCTTTGATGTTTGCGGAGCACAATGGTCGAGTCCGGAGGGTGGCGGGGCGGCACAGGGGCATACATCACAGCGAGGTGATCATCTTCTGCTATGGAGCCACAGCTAAGCGGGGGAGTGCGGGGAGGAGCATACCTGCCCCATCTGCAGCTTCCCAGAAGCGGCTGACCTTTGACCTTTTTTGTCACATGTGACAGGGGAGGATGCCAGTTAGGGGCATTCTTTGTTGCTAATAATGTTACCTTCTTCGTTAATGGGTGTTAATGGAGATAAACGTCCCCGCGTGCTCATCATCTGTTAGCAGTGCACCCCCTTGTGGCTGTGCTGGCCAATGTGTTTTATTTAGTTAATAATAAATTTTCTTTAAAGTCATCTCTTTGTGAGATTTGTTGAGAATAAGCTTTCATTCACTCCACACTGGTTAGTGTATTTACACCGGTCTAGCTAGCATCGCTGACCGATGTCACCTTTAACGTGAGCTAAAGCCAAGTGGCAGTGCCCAGATTTCCGCAGCAGGCAGCCTGTGAGCCTCCTGCCCGGGTTGGCGCGTGGGAGACCGACGTGAGGCCCCGAGGAGGGAATTCCGGGATCTGAAAAGCATTTTAGCGACAATTAAAACCTTTGATGTCGGAGCCTGTTCACATCAAACAGCTCAGTGCCTCCTACCCTGTTTGATTTCCTGTCGATGGAGAGCCATAGAAAAAACAATCCCGCTGACGGCTGGGAGGCCGGCTGATGGACCGGGGAACGAAGATATGAGGAGTTTTTACAGGGAAGCCCCATTTTCTGATTGGTTCGTGATTTTCCTGCGGGACTGCCCAGGTGATCATACTAAGAACACGTCGTGTGTATACTTACAATCAACCTCCGATACAGTTCATATTTTCTCCCGGCAGCGGTGGTCAATTTTTCCTTCGTCTTGCTGAGTTTTAGCGCACCTTTCTTTGCAATGCTCAAAACCAAAAGATGCCCGGTCCTCGCTTCAGGTACGCATGAAGTTATGGTTTTAATCAGCAGCGTAAGCACACAGACCTGGCCGAGTTATCGTGGGTCTGCACCTCTGTTTACGTGGCCAAGCGTTTGTCCCGCAGGAACCGCAAACGCATACCAGCTCGGCCTATAAAGGCAGGCCGCTGAGCGTTTTCGGGGCTCAGTCGCTCCGTTTTTGCGCGTATCCGTCGGGAGGTCGGGGTGGGGGTGTATTCGCAGATCTGGGGGAGGCAGCGTCTGGGAGGCACACTGACGTTTTGACAGCACCTCTGCAGGGCGGCAGGCTGAAGCAGGTCCTCTTCCTGCTGAAATGCCGAGTCTGTAGCCTGGCGTGTCACTTCTGTCCAAAGGAGAGGCAGAGACACACGCTTGGTGGAAATGGCCCGTTCGGCTGCTCCCATTGGCCGGCGGGGCTGGCGTTGCCTGGGGGACCAGCTTTAATGCATTTTTAAAAAGGGGGAATTATTAATACTCACTGCTGAACTACTTTGGTCATATCCATGAATGAATCACAAATTTCTTTATGAAGTCATGATTTTTGTCATTTATTTTAACAAGCACACGGATGGATAATAATAATAATAATAATAATGATAATAATAATGATAGTAGTAGTAATAATAAAAATAAAACAAATTAATAAATATTATATTGTTGAAGATAACATGAATAGATATTGCAACCAGAAAACTGAAATGTGTTTAGTTTGGTTAAAATTTATTCTGGTTTATTTTTCATGTAGCGCCAAGGTGCTTTACATGGATGTGCTGTGATACATAATAGCATCATTAAAACAAAAACAGGGAAAAGGAAATGCAAATAATAGAAAGAAAGAAAGTTAGAAAGAAGGAAAGATAGAAAGAAAGAAAGAAAGAAAGAAAGAAAGAAAGAAAAAGAAAGAAAGAAAAAAAGAAAGAAAGAAAGAAAGAAAGAAAGAAAGAAAGAAAGAAAGAAAAAGAAAGAAAGAAGAGCCAGGTGACAACGGAAGACAGGAATTAAAAACTCCCAAGTAGGGATCAAAAAATCCTCTGGGGGTCAACTGGCTGCCCCCCCACCCCCCCCCAAGCATACTCATATCCACCCAGCTATTTTCTGACCACTTCCTGGTTGGATGGAGAAGTCAGCTGCGATACACTCTGGGTAACAATATTGTGATGCTTGCTGGCCTAACTGGAAACTGCAGTGCCTGTAGGAGACCCATGCAACCCCAGAGGAAAATGCAGGATTCGAACCCCCAACGCTGTAAGAACTGGGCCATAGTGCCACCCTGGGTGTGCGGCATCAGTCAATCACATAAAATCAATGATAAACAATCTATGCTTGATGTCTGTTGTTTCATTGCACTGGGTGGTTGGGGGGCACTGGTGTTAAATCCCAGTGCAGTGTGTGCATGGGGAAACAGACTGTAATGGTGGGGGGGGCAGAAGAGCAGCCACACACAGCCCGTTTATTTCCGTCCCAGGCGACAGGGGGGGCCGGATGGGAGTGAGAGGAGCGAGACGCATGGCGTGTCTTCCTACAGGGGCAGGTGTAAGATTGGCCCCTGGGGGCTGGCTGTGGGATCCCACTGCACGTCATCGGGAGGGCGCTTGGCCGTGTTCCCCTCTCGTTACCGGCCCCACGAGCTTTTGTTTCCTGCCCTTTATTAACGGCGGGGTTAACTCAGCATCTGGTTGCCATGACACGTTTCGCTGAGCTCATGGAGGCGGAGCCTTCGCTAAGGCCGACCAATGGAAATAAACGTTTGTGCTGCTGCTGAAAGCACACCCGCCCACTCTCCCAGGGGGGTTTGTGGCCGCCTGGGAGGGAGACAGACGGGGGCCTTGGCTTGGATTCTTCTTGGTGCGAAACCGACGTGCGATGGTGAAAAAAATAGTGGAAAACAAACACGGCATGTTGTGGTTCAAGTATGGCAACGTCTGTAGAGAACAGGCTGCGATGTTGGTTCCGGTTTTGAGGTTCGGTTTTGCTCCGTCTGCTCTGGGCTCACTGCTAACTGACAGCCCAGGATCCAGATCTTGCCCCAGAAGGTACTATGTCTGCCAGTGTCCTGGACCCAGAAGTTTCAGTTGGCCAGTGGGCCAGGTCAGGGGGTGAGAGAGTGAAGCCCGGGGAGGGCAGGACAGCCAGTGCAATAATCACAGGCAGAGGCATGATATTAGGAGAACAGGATTAAATCATTTAAATGCAAATGTATATTTTTTGGGGGGGAAGCCAAATGAAATATCGGGCGGTACATGCCCCCTCCCTATACCCCTTATTTGTGGGCCATTTCCTGTGATGTCATATTAACATCCTGTAACATCAGGTCCCCTGACATTTGACATGTTTCCTTCAACCCCTGAGACGCTCTTTACCTGCCACCTGGCCGTTTGGTCCAGACTGAATGGTGCAGCTTTTCATGGGAGAAGTTCACCGGGAGCGCCCCCTGCTGGGTCCCCAGGACATCATGAGAAACCCAGCAATGAGCAAGTAGAGCAGGGGTCTCCAACTCCAGTCCTGGAGAGCCACTATCCAGTAGGTTTTCTATCCTACCTGGCTTCTGATGAGCCACAGCTGTTCTCAGGTAAATACCAGGAGCAGGTGTGGCTCATCAGAAACCAGGTAGGACAGTGGATAGTGGCTCTCCAGGACCAGGGTTGGTGTCCCCTGAAGTAGAGTATCATCTGCCCAATGGATATTAGGCTCAGCAGCTCCCCCCCCCCTTCAGCTCCCACTGCTTACGCTATTAATCTGACGAGGTTAACAGACCAGCTCTGCCTGTCAGGTTTGCTTCGTCCCAGTTTGTCACGGGACTCATCTGGGTCGTCGCTTGGCTGGATTAGGAGCGTGGTGAGCGGCGCAATGCTGTGGTGGGTGGGGCTGCCTTCCCTGCTGGGACCTTCAGGGAGTACAGCATGAGCCTATCCCACAAGCAGGAAGGGGAGGGAGATGGATGCCTGAGTTGACACAGAATGAACCTGTGAGAACCCACCTGACAGACTGGGACGGGCCCAGACTAAACCTGAGCCAGATAATACGTTTTCCTGTTAGCTTTTCTCAAGGACTGACCGCAGGCCCAAAAGGTTCTGTAAGGAGTCAACCGTGATGGTGCCAGTGGCACAGAATGTTCACTTTGTGCCTTTATACAAGCACATGCAGGTTAAAGGTGCGCAAGACGCGAGCCGAGCGTGATGGCAGTTAAGAGATCATGTTAACGCAGCTCATGAGAGGCTGTCAAGAGCATTATCTTATTGCCACATGACACCAACATGATCACTGCTACTGTCACATTAATGGCACTCTGAGCATAACACAGCTTATCCACGCCATTGCCGGCTGTTGTTTTCACGGTGCTTATCTGTTATACCACATAGCTTTGTGCTGCTTATACAGCTAACAGGCTAATAAGCAGCGGCCTGGGTGAGTGTGTGGCGGCAGAGAACAGGCAAGTACTGTGACCCTGACGTATAGAGCCAGAGTCTGCCTATACCCACGATTCAACAGGAGGGGAACACTACTATCAATGATGGGTCTAAAAGGAGTATCCACAAAAGAAACATCCAGAAATTGGGGAGGGGGAATTTGCTGCAGTCAGGTCATTTTCATGCAATCTGTGGGAGAACCTCGATGAATATTACATAAATGGATTTATTGTGTAATATGAGCAATCAAGTTAATTACGGCTTTCACAGCTGCTTGCGACCACGAGCCTATGAATTTTTCAGGGCGACCACTTCGCCTAAGTTTCCAAGAATCCTCTCCGGAGGTCTGGGATGAATCTTTTATGGCCAGGCCCGGAGATTAAAGCCGGATTTGGGATCCGGGGGGGTGCGGCTCTCGGAGATGGCATATGGCACGGGATCCTGGTCCTTCTCTGGGTTGTAAGCGACCCCGTCTTTGCATTATCCTCCAGCCGCCGTGCCCCCCCTCCCCCCCCCCGTAAATCCACGCCAACCAGACCTGGGGGGGGAGGGGGGGCGTGACCAGCGTGTAAACCTGCACCCCCCCACTTGTTTTTTTTTATGCGTTTCAGATGAAAGCGAATGCATGCTCACACCTCCGTTTTGCATTCGCTGCTGAGAGGCCTCTCGTGCCTGGAGCTCACAGCGATTTCAATAAATATTCAGCTCAGAAAACCGGTAGCTAAGTAAATGTTTAACTCGTTGCATGTAGCAGTAAATGTTAAGTTGGTAAAATGTATGTAACAATTAATTTTTAAGTCGTCTTTGAACTGCTTTGCCTTCACTCCTTGGATAAAAATTTGTGTGTTTTCATGGGATGTGAGCAACTGATTTCCCAAGATGGAAACACAAATCATGTCATTTATCACATTGATGGGGTTCACTGGCCATTCTGCCAGTCTGCAGAAGCTTATTGTCACATGCACTTTTCCCACAGAAAATGATGGGATGTAATTGTACTAATAGATATATTCTTTGCTGTGTGAGTTAATTCGTTTCACTTTTAATGTTTTTCTTGGTATCGTCTTTATTGTGCTGTATGGTAATTGAGCTTAATCGTCTCTCACCTGCAATTGGACAGCCATTTATCCGATTATTCCAACCCTTAATGACTCATTGACACTCTTGGCTGACTTAGCCTCATTTCCGGGGTCGCTGTGTTAATTTAGCATGTGGGGAGGAGGGGGGTATCGTAACAATGGGTTAGTCCTCCACTTTCATAGAGCGCCCTCTGCTGTTTGTCGCCTCCACTGCAAGCATTTTAGCGCCTTGGCCAACCTCTCATTGCTTTATGTTTACAGCTGCAGAGCAGAGAAGCTTCTTGCAAGCCGGGGCTGTCAGATGGCGTCGGATAAACCCCGGTAACACTTCCGGATTACGCCAGCAGTCGATTAGGCATTTAATTCCTTTATATTCCGACAGATCGATGGCCGGGCTTCAAAGCAGTCAGGGTGTTAGCATCTAAGCAGATTGATCAGCTCTAATGGGAACTATTAACATAAAAGTTGTTAACAAGTGAAACTCCTGCAAAAAATCTTTAGGCCTACCAAGGCCGCAATGCCCCACCCCCCACCCCCCCAGCCAGGAAGGAGCAGCACGAGGCCCTTCAACATGAATGCGCTCAGTTTGACTCTGGCGTTGTAGCTGAAGCTAGCACGGCTAGCTGGGGGTGTATATCAGCCATAAAACATTTATGGGCCAAAGCGGGAAACATGCGAATAGCTACCAAACGTCCACAGCGCTGCTTCCCCGCTAAGCCTGGCCGCTCCGTCAATAAAAAACGGCTCTTCAAAGGCAGTAAAAGCAATGCTTAGAGGGCAGAGGACCATTCCAGGAGAGGAAGGAAGATGAGCAAAGCGGCTGAAGCCCGACTTCAAGATCCTCCTCACCTAAGAGTGAAAACAACTCTTTGAAACGTATTCAGCGTGTTTAATAATTAATTTTGCAGTTGGCTTGAATGATTCCTTTACTTTAAGAAAAAGTCTGGATGAAATTCTTAGGATGTGGTAAGCTTTTCTGGGGGGGACTGCGAAGCTTCGATTTTAGGGCCGGGAGGATAGACTTTCAGAGTAAGGGGGGCACCTTTGTGAAAAGCGAAATGAAGAGCCAAACAAAGGCCACAGAGCTCAGACCAGTGTCTCCTCGGGAAGCGACACTCGCTTTCGTGCCTCTAGAGCCATCAAGCAGGGCCACACAAACCACTAAGCGACAAAGGCAGCTGCCTAGGGCACCATCTTCTCCCAGATGGGGAGGAGCTAGTGGCGAGGCTGGTCTAGAGCGGCACGTGGGCCTTGAGCAGCGTTGTCCACTTTCTGAGGCGATGAGCAGAGATAAAGGCCCACCAGCATGCTGCCTCAGACACGCCGCTCAAAGGCTCTAATCGCAGGACACTGTCCGCCCGAGAATCTTTGGAGACCAAGCTGCTGCAGTTTAAGTCGAATAGATGCCACAGACCTATAAATTAAGTGGGAAATTTCTGCTGCAGAGCAATTATTGCTGTTGACTAGTATGTTTACTGAGGTCCTACACTAACACTGGGCTCTAAATATTTAAGCAGTGTTACACCCTAAACACATCCATATTTCATCAGGTTTTTTCCAAGCGGTTCTCAAAGCAAAGTACTGGACTGCATAATTATATCAGTTTAGCATTTTCTCCAACCTATTACTTACATAAATACAAGAATTTGAGCTGTAGTTCCTCAGAGGGCTAATTTAAGAGAAGCCTCCCTGCATTAATCCAACTGTGGAAAATAAGAAATCCCAAACTAAGCAGCGGGGCATGCCAGTCTGCGGCGCGCTGCCGCTCCAAAGGACCAGCAGGACTGTGGGAGGATGTTGCATTTCCCTGACAGCAGCGTGTACCTCAGGGATCGTCAGGTGCTCCTCTCCTGACATCTCAGTGAGAAAAACGGTCCCGTCAGCATTTGGAAAACCGACTGCGAAAGTGTGAGGGGGAAAGTGCCAAGAGGCCGTGCTGTAAGGTCTGTGGTGAGGTCACTGCTGTAAGGTCTGTGGTGAGGTCACTGCTGTAAGGTCTGTGGTGAGGTCACTGCTGTAAGGTCTGTGGTGAGGTCA
>JABFDZ020000035.1:245609-256254 GCA_019775955.2 Pollimyrus isidori | reverse complement strand
TTCCACAGCTGAGGAGCTCTATAGGAGAAAGCTCTGCAGCCTGCCGTAGCTCTTTCTACCCTAGGTACTAACAGATACCCTGCATCTTGTGTACAAGGCAAGCGCAGAGGGTTGTATGAGATCAGCAGATCACTAAATTATCAACAGAGGTGTCCTCTGTGCCTGGACCCACATTTGTAAAAAAATTACGGTGTGGGGGGGGGTGGGGGCTCCCTGGCAAAACAAATATCATCTAATGATGCAAGCGCGCTTAGTAGTGAGTCATAGTAAAATTATTTTCGCTTGCATGAAAAAGGCAAAAACAAGATTAAAAACTACATATTTATATTGTAACTGTGTCTTTGGTGTGAGAAATAACTGAACCAAAGAAAACTCATATTTACAGACAGGACAGCAGCCTTAGTTACCACCAAGAGGGCAGTTAGGGTTTGTGCCGAACACAAACACAGGAACATAAGCGGTGCTGTTTACAGCAGCCATCAGCAATGTCCAGCCATCTGTTTAATGATGAACCAGCTGCAATTCTGCTGTACTGCGGGTCCTGGATGACCGAGGGGTTAGGAGGATGTTGCCCTCCTTAGGGCTCCTCTACAGATGGCTTTGCACCCTGAAAACCTGCCCTTGGGTCGGCATCCTCACCTCTGGGCCGTATTAGCAATCTCTCACGTCTCCATTATTTTTAGCCAACAGGAGTGAGAATACGAAGAATACGAATCTCTAGATTATTCTGTAAGTTTTCAGCAGCCACACACCCGACGTGGGCTGTGGGGGAGGGGGGGGGCGATCTCACAAAACACAGAGGACAGAAATGGACAGAGGTTCTCACCCCCTTTGTCAGGTGTCATAAACGTGCAGCGGGACCCGGAGGTTTAGAAAACAGCGTCGATGTGCAGCCCTAAGAGGCCATATCCGAAGCCATCCCATAGGCAATGTTTCCCATGATGACGGAAGTACACTGGGCACCACTGGCAAAACCACTGGCACAGACACAGAAAAGTCACATCTCCGTGCACACGCAGCCACCGATGCGCATTCTCAGTTCCTGAATTTACAGCTAGACCCGAACTTTAAAAGTCAGGTGGTTCGAAGCATTAGCAGGATGCCCCCAGGTGACTCCACGCTGCATCTACAAAATCAAGACATACCATCCCGAGGTTCGTGGCTCCAGAGAGCAGTTTAACGGCTCCCGTAATTATGCCAACAAAAAAAAAACATGCACTCGAGCATTTAATATCACAGAGGACTGTGGGGCCATTCAACATTCGCTGCTGTTTTCAAAGGACAATCACACACTGTACTGCAAAATTAAAAATGCCTGGAGAAGAGAAGCTTTCTGCAAAACCCACCCATATTTAAAAAATCATTTTAAGCCACGGGCATCTGAAATTTATATTCCTGCCAAGGTGTGAGAAAGCACAGACTCGCATGGCAAGGCAGGTATGAAATTCCTTACCAAAGGTAACACGGGCAATCCAGCCAGGACCCCACTCACAATGTCACATGGGCCAATCACAATACAACCAGCAAGGCCAAGGGGATAGACGAGAGCAGAACGTGTGCAGCCTGACGATGAGGCTCTTTCACTCTGCCGGAACCATTTACTGGAACCAGGGACTTTTTTGGTGTTCACACCATGGGAACTCTGCCTGACTGTAGTTCCTTGGAGGCATTTCCAGGACCCTTGTTTAGTGCTTGTTCCACACTGGTACTTTTCGTTGAAATACAAACAACTGGGGAGGCGATAAGAATCATAAATATATCACAGGTCCTATAAGAGAAATATAAATAAAAGACTATGTGTCCTGTTTTAACTGGGGTTGATCCCCCAATAACTAACAAATAACTAATAAAACAATGTATTTATCCTCTAGGGTGCGTCTCCTGGCCTTATTTAGCATAAAGGTCCCAGTTGTTGATGTCTGGCGCGACAGCGACACACGAAAGTGGCCCACTTCAGTCCAAAAGGCTACATGGACAATTTTAAACAACCTCTCAGTCATCGATTCTATAAACTTACAGGGAATGATGATCATCATTACTACTCCATTTTAATCATGCATAAGCAGAGCAAAGGTGGGACCAGACCTATTTCAAAATTGCTACCTTTGGAAATATTACAAATGGAGTGCAGTGTGCAAAATCCCCCTGGCCTTTGATATGTTGTCTGCAGGAGAACATCCTGCACATCTTTCTCATTGAACTGCAAGGTGATGTTTATTTGGTGTGTGTGTGTGTGTGTGTCGGCGGGAAGGGGGGGCGAGACAAAAAAAGTTTGAATACCACGTCTGTATACCCTCTGTACACCCTCATCTACAGAGCAGAAAACTGGTTTAAAGACTAAGATAAAAGCAGACAGCATGAAGCCTTCCTGGAAATAACCATCACACTTAAATAGTCTGTTTCTACACAAATACGGCCATGCAGATTCCTCGCTGCTAATGGTAAGTTATACATTTTCTGAGTTTCAGTTGCAAATATAACCCACAAACCAACATGGTGACTGCAGAGATACCCCCCTCCCCCAGCTGGATGTCAGCCATGGATTTCCACACCATTGCTGAATTTCTCCAGCATCCTTTCATTAAGCAGCTTTTTCCGGTTTGCTGAGAGGCACAATTTAATTTCAGAAGCCAATTAAACATATCAAACACAAGGCTGCAAGCGAAGCTAACCTTGCGAAACATCCCTAAGAACGGATGATAACAGATAGATTTATTCCTAACAAAACTGGCAGGGTATTTGTGTTATACTGTATATCTCAAAAGCACAGGAACTTTCTGCATGCAAACTTCTCAAAAATATTTTCACTTATTATAGCAAAAAAATTTTTTTTTTTATTTTAACCAAAACTGTGACTTTTATATTTAGCACTTGTGCAAATGGCAAATAAAGCAAGTTTGTTTGTATTCATATCTTTGTAGTAATCATACAATCGTTTCTATGGGTATAGTTTTTTGATTGCAGTCACAGATTTTTATAAAATTGAGTTTCTTCTTCTGAAGACCTAAAAAATAAATCCCTGCGTGTGTGATATGCATGCTTCCATACCGGGGGGTTTTCTAAATGGACCAACAGGGATCCACAGCGCCATCACTTTCATCACTACATAAATTATTCTAAGTAAATTCACATCCCTTTTGTTTACTTCCTCTATTTGTTAGGAGACCATAATATGCATATACAAGCTGCTCCCCTAAATCTTATTCTGCTATTTCCACAAATCATTTGTAGTCCTAAAAACACAGAGAAAGGCAAAGTACAGCAGCCTGGTGGAAGGTTAAGTGCCTTCGGTGGGTGGGGAGCCTCAGAGAACAAACAGCCCAATTAATTATTGGCAGCAAGAGTCTGACTATTTAGCAATCCTGCTCTCATTAACTATGTCCACAAAAAAAAAACACAAGCATGGGACTATGACACAAGGAAGTGAACCACTGTATAAATGCAAATATTCATCTGACTTTAAAAATATAGACATACAAGATTAATTTCCTATGAGTTGCTGCTCACTCTGATGTTTGCTCCTTCCTGCCCCCCCCCCAATCCAGCCAGCCCCCACCCCAGCTTTGCAATGTCTGAAGCACAAGCTGCACAACCCTCACAACCTTGATGTCTGCCACGCAACATACAGCAGGACCTAAAAATGTCTCTGCTTTCGTATGACTGCCACATGACTAAATGAATAACATTCCGCACAGAGATGGCCATCTGCCCGCTTGGTCCTTCCATGGCCTTCCAAAAGGAAAGGGCTTCCATTTCTGAGGCTACACTGCTCAGGTTTGTGCATATGAAATGTTTTGGTTGGGTATTCCTATTCTAGGCTTTAGGATCTTAAGTCTTTCAACAATTTCACACTCATATATTTATATATTTAAATAATTAAACACTTTGAGAATGTCAATAAATAACCTGACACACTGAGTTTTCCATGTAGAAAAACTGAAAATTGCATTACCAAAAATTTCCATAATCTTAAGCAATATGTGATGAGGAAATGTATCTGTTTACAATAACACTTTGTCAGCAGAGTTGATATTCTATTTTTCTGCATCTCACTGCAGACAGAGTGCAAAGAGTATTTGACTAAAAGCTTCAGTTTCACAACAAGTATAATTAGTAGAATAAAAGCCAACACACTGAACACTGTCGTAAAGTGAGACGTTGTTTCTGTATAAATAACGGCAAGGGCCAGATCTACCTTTTTACAAATAGTGGCTATTCTTGTTGTGTAATACATGCTCACATCCACTAGATGGCGGTGTTTTAGGGACTCGTGCTCATTTGAGATGGTGGGGGTGTTTACTGACACACTAAAAATTAGTTATACATTGACACAACGCAGAAATGGCTATTGAGTAACAGTAACATCATATTCAACATGCAACTAAACCATTTTCGACTGTGATCTCCATGTGGTAAGCCACGCAGTCCTATTCGGGGACAGCTTTCCCTCAGACCTCTAACCAGGTTAACCACCAGAGCAAATCAAAGCACAAGATAGCGGCTGTAGCATATAAAGAATATGGCCGAGAATACAGGTAGATTTGGCATTTCATTCATCATTGGCAGTTTTTGTGGGACAATGATCGCCTGTGATACATTGCGAAATATCTACAGCCTTATTCTTGCATTCCTTTCGTCCTCCACACCGGTAGATTACAATCGGGTCTTCGCGGGCATTTTTTCCCTTTTCCAACACGTTTATCGATATTAAAATATAATATGGGCAGCGCATTGTGACCTTAAGGTCGGAACTGAAGTAAACGAGCCTCTGTGCCTCACGTTTAATATTCCGGCGCACCGACCGCCGCTGCTCTACTGGTGCTTTACTTCCTTCCGCATTCTATCGCAGACATCGAGGCTCGACCGTCCATTGGCTATGGGTAAGATGGTTAAGGTGGGTTAAGGCTATCAATGGTCAGTTCTTATTGGCTAAGACGAGCGGTGATTGACAGCAAAATTCAAGTTCTAGTAACGATCAGATGCGTGCGCAGTATTTAGATATATTCACGTCGGGATACTTAAAATAATAAATAGAGGAATAGTGACTGTTGGTGTAGCTGAACATTTTAGAAACTAATCAATTTAATCTGGAATTAGTCTTTAAACAAATTAAGTAATTTGCCACCATAAAATATTATTGAAAAACATGTGTCGTAACATAATGTAACGCTCTTTAAAAGAAAACATATCTTTGATCTGGAAGCTGAATACAATCATGGACAGACCAGACATCGAGTCAACAGCAGTGAATTGTCTTCGAGTTCATCTCCAACTTACAAGGTATTGGCATGAAGAAGAAAACAGAAACGACACGTGAACGTAAAAGAAACCACTTAATTATATTTATTGATAAAAAGTATTTTGCAAATATACAGAAATAAAAAATGCAAAGAATTACAGAGCAGTAATGACATATAGCGTAACGATACACTTTCTGTCGCAGCTTCCTGCCACTAACTGCAGCAGTCTGTAGATAACACTTGTGAAAACCTTAAAACACCGGGAAACATACGAGTTTTTTTCCAAATCAAAGGGAAATAAGTGATTACAATTACAAAATTTAACTGTACAAAACATCTGAATCTGACAGTTACATACATATCATCCAGCCTATTAAATTAGTAATAATGCAGTCTTGCAAAATTACATTACTTAATTTTCAAACAGCCCATTTAGAAATGTTAGTATTTATGTTTTTATTAAGAAAACATCAATTGCAGCTAAAAGGCTTACATTTGTGTAATATTTTGGTTCATTTTCTCATATAAATTTCTTTACAGAATGTAAAAGGTTTGCGTACAAAATAATTGTCAAAAGAGCACAAACAAGTATTAAACCTTTTTAAATTAGTGGGAATTGAAAGGGCCATAATCCTTTACTACAACATGCACTACAAGACAAACTACTGTTGTGTTTCACATACAATTATTTAACATTTCAAGACAACCTTGATTTGTTTAAAACGGCATTGTTCAAAAACATGGAAATCTGTGCAATTTCTAATGTTTTATGTAGCTATCGACAGGTGTAGATCTCTGATCAGTCACTCATTAAATAACGGTGGCCTTTAAGACCATGTTTTCTAAAGTTTAAAATCAGCAGGCAATTGTTCAGTCTTAGTTTTATTTCACTTACTGGCATACCTTGTGCACATACTATATCAATATATCTTTATACAACATTAAAAATTCAATAACGAGAACCAGCGGCAGTGATGTCATTTATGTAATAAGGTACATTATCTTAAGTTGAAATGTATTTGGCTTCTTGATGCATTTTCAGTCATTTGGATGTAGCGACAAAATACAGTGGCAAGACTGATCAAATAAATATTTAAAAACTTTAGTATAATTATGAGGAAAATAACACAAAGCTGAAGTACCACACAAAAAACAGGTCACAGAAACAGCCAAAGGAGAAAGAGACTCAAAGCTTAATAAAGCTAGCAAAAGACCCCCCCCACACACACGCACTCCCACCTGCTGGCAATATCTAATCAAAAATTAGACACCTAACGTGCATCTTGCTTCTATATTTGTATAGCCCCCCTCCCCCAACTCACCTTAAATATTCAGAAATAAAACAAAGCAGTGCTGAGTTGGCAGTTTAAAAAGAAAAAATGTTTAAAGTTAATAAATATGCTGAAGGTGAGTGGCAGCACCTCCTACAGGCGGAACGGCCATGCGGCTCCACTGTGGAGATCTACAGAGTTCTAAATGTCTAACTTCTCAAGAGGAAAATAAAATGGTGAGGAAGGCTGGCTCCTTCAATTGCCAAGTTCACACCATCCCCCCGAAACATTTTTTATAAGCCTTGATACTCCATAAAAAAAATAGTGCCACACAAAATGATAGCAGAGAGAGAGATGGCAGAGATATAAAGTAACATAATCCATGCTACCATTAATGCTACAACCAACATTAAAACCGCATAGTAAAAAAAACCCAATGCAAAAGGGGGGGGGGGGGGGGGTGAAACAGAGAGGGAAATTAGGCTTAGTTACATTGAACATAAATGTGGCAATAAAATAGCGTATGGAAATCACTTACAAATCATTTACTAGACTCTATGAAAAGCACATGATCTCCTGTTGTCACTTTTACAGTAGTTAAGGGGTTTGTTCGCTTGTTACCCCTCGAAGTGCTACTGAAGACCACCTCTCGACATGTACACCTCCCCCATTGATACAGACCACAGGCAATCGCCCTGTTCTGTGCATTGTACACCGACGCTATACTCAACCCGAAAAGGAGGCACTGGACTCCTGACTGATCGTCTCTTTCACTTCTAGAGGCAGAGTATCAAAGAGATGGTCTTCCACATTGAGACCATTTCTGTGGAGAAGGCGACATTGCCCCAGCTGGGATGGGAGTCTGTCCAAACAGTTTCCCTTCAGCTCCAGCTGCGTGAGGAGGGCCAAGTGGCCTATTTTTTCTGGGATCTCGGATATGGAATTCTGCCCAAGGCAGAGAGTCCTCAGCTTCACGCATTTGAACAGCTGTTTAGGAAGCACCTCCACTTTGTTGGCAGTGATGGCGAAATGCTGCAGGTTCTGCAGAAACCCAACCTCAATTGGGATTACCACAATAGAGTTGTGGCCAACATCTAGATGCCTTAATTTTGGGAGTTGGAACAGCTGAGCGGGCAAAGATTCCAAATGATTGTGCGAAAGGTAGAGCAGCTCCAGGCTCTTCACCATAATGATGGACACTGGAATGGCAGTGATCTTGTTGTGCCACAATTTGAGGCACATTAATCTCTTGAGGTGTTGGAAACTGATGATCTCTTCAATGGTGCGAATGCTGTTGGATTTCAGATCCAGCTCCTGCAGATTGTTAAGGCTGAAAATAGCATGTGGGATTCTCTCCAGGTCACAATTCTGTAATTCCAGCTCAGCCAAGCTGAGCATCTTCTTTAGGCTGTTAAGCACTACTAGCTTGGTCCCATCATTATGCACGACAAGTCGCATGAGATGTGGTGATAAGTCTGTAATGTTTGTTGGGATCTTGGTTAGGTTACTCTTAAGATGGAGGATCTTAAGATGTCTCAGTTCTCGTAGAGACTCTAGGGCTATCATTTTGTTATTCTCAGAATTTAGGTTTCCAACTAAATACAGTTCCTTCAGACTCCTCAGCAAATAAACCCAACTTGGAATTTCAGCCACATCTGTAAACTTGACATGAAGGCACCTCAGGTTGTCTCGGAGGAAGCTGAAAGCTGTCTGCTCAACCTTAGCAGGGCAATGACAGAAGTGCAGCTCCCGGAGATTAGTCATCTGGGATATCTTTGCCTTTATCCTGACTTCTGGGATAAGCTCCAGTTTTAGTACCTCTAGATCGGTCAAGTCAAAGACTGCATCTGGGAGGCCTGAAATCATGAAGAGATGGAGCTCCACCTTGTCCTGGGCATTGCGACAGACATGCTGCCGGAGCTTCTCGAGAGTCCATTCGTGGTTTAGACTGATCTCTCGCAGCTTGTTCTCACTGACTTCAGACAGGAAAACCCCAAACCGTTTAGAATACAACTGGTCATATTGGTCTACCATGTGTAAGAGGAACGCAAAGTCATTTTTCACATCAGGAATGTCACTGAAACTGCTTTCTTCTCGAACTTTCTCAAAGGAGTACTCTTTCAGGGGTCTCCTGAACAGCCAGAAGAGGGTATACAAACACACAAGGCCATAGATGCCAAGCAGAACCATATAACTGACAAGCAGCTTATAGAGCATAAATGCCATGTTGTGTGTGCACTGGAATTTCATATAGCCGGTCAGATGGGTGACTTGAGGACGACACACATGGCAAAAATCAATAGTATGGACAAAAGTGGAAGTGTAGCTCAAAATCAGAATGAACTTCAGGGTTTTGATGACTGTCTGAACGACATAGAGCTTGTAGATAAAGTCACTATCCTCAACGTGAGTACGAAACTTTCTCACCTTCTCAAAAAGGGCTTTGGCCTGTTCGCCATCTTTTTTGTCCAGAATGGTCATGCTTGGGACTTCAATCACAGGTCTTTCACCTGAGAATTTCACACCTGTGTTAGGCAGCATTGGTGTAGTTGGGCTCGAGCTATCATCCTCACTGCTGGTGGATATGTGTTTCGGTAACGACTGTCCAGTGCGCCTCTGCTTGTTCTCTTCAGAGTCCTCACAGGCAGTTTCAGACAATGCCTTCGTGGTCCAAGGAGACTCGAAGCATCTCCCCAGAATGGACACAAAGTGCTCGATCTTTGAACTTGTCTTTGGATATTTGAACCAAAAGTTGCTGCTGACCATAAGCACAATGGTGTGGATGAGAGCAAGATACGGGAAGTACTTTGAGTACCATGGTAAGGCTACATGGTAGCACATCTGATTGACGAAGACATATTGCTGAAAATCGAGATCCGTTTTGACGCCGGTTGGCTGAGGTTGCCCGAGAGCTTTACTCTCTTTGAGGGCAGGGGACTGGGTTTCAGTGACGCGGCTGCATCTCTGCTCATCGGTCATTCCGTCCCCTTCGTGAATGGGAAGGCAGAGCACTTGGTCTTTGGTTAGCTGCATTGTCCCAGCGAATATCGCTAACATCAGCATGACCACGGAAATGTAATCCATAAACACGTCCCACCATGGTTTCAGTATCCGGTATGTTGGCTGGACGTCATTCAGTGAAGCTACTTCCGTGAGGGTGAACATTCCTGCAATAAACAAATAAAAAATGGATGCTGTTAGGCTAGCATAAAACATGTTAAACTAATAAATTCGGAAGCAGTGAAGGAACATTAGGAATTTCATTTTGAGGATATAAAACAGGGAACAACTGGTAGAGCATCAAGTACGCTTAACACACTATTTTCACACAGTTATATTCCCCAGTAACTTTACATAAAATGCCCAAAGACACTTCCTACAGTGAATCCACAGGAGGGTCTGCAGCCAAAACTATCCAACTTCTTAATGACATTATCCATCACACTGAATCTCCATTGTACTAGGCGTGATTGCTGCAGAGTGAAGTACAGCCAAGTAATGTTTTGTTATGTCTCAAGTTGCAATTTTTCACTTTTCCCAAGCCTCCACAGCTAATATCAATGTCACCCCAAATCATGCTTCAAAGCATTTATCCAACACAAACACACCCCTCTCCCCCCAACCAACCCAACCCCACTAATCAGCACAGAACAAACCTGTCACACGTAAAGCTGTGAGGAATAACTAAATATTTTGTGTAATCCTGTTACAATTTAAACAGCCCGAGTCTGAACCAAACAAACAGAGGTCTGACACTGACCACGTCCGTGTCGAACTTCCCTTTCAAACTTCCAGTGATTTTCAGTAAATTAGACTTTTCTGTCGGCTTTGTAAATTAGTTCCACTACTCATACCAAATCATTAGTTTAAATCGCTCCAGTTGTTTAAGTTTATCATATGCTTTTTAGCTCTCATGTTCTTAAGGTTAAAGGACATTTGAAATCAAGACTTATTTGACGAAACATCTAAAAATCAATAAGCAAAATGTGCATTTTAAAATTCTCATAATGGTTTCTCATGATGAATGGTTACAGTTAGTTTTCACATATTTCCCAGCTGGAGTCATATGCTTAAATTTGGTGTCATGTGCTCACAGTTGGCATTTTAAGCCAATCAGAGCCATAGTGCCTTTGA
>JABFDZ020000035.1:212142-236078 GCA_019775955.2 Pollimyrus isidori | reverse complement strand
CTAAGCGGATGTTTAACATATTAAACCGATTGTTTCACCCAGTAATTAACGTGGAAGGCATTGCTATTTGGCTTTGACAACTAAATAAAAAAACGGGTAATGACATAATTGCTACTCTTAGAAAGACAGTGAGGTAAGTAGGGTGCCAGTGCGTAACTCGTCTTTGGAATATGAAATCAGCCCCAGGTCACTGTTTTGGTAACATTAGTGGGCAAAGAAACATCAGCACTCGAAAGGGACTCGGGGGAACTTCTCGCCAGACATACACAAGATTTAACGAGACTAAATATTCAGCTGCGGTCAGCCAGTCTCTCTTTATATGAAATCCACAACTGGTAAAGCTTCCAGCAAGTTGGTAACAATACAAACATCAGTATCTTGGTCTCTTACATCCTTTTATTTACAAAATATTCCTCTACTATACTGAGTGTAATTCAAAATTCTGTACATAATACTGGCCATTTTAATACTGTCTTTACGTTTGTAAGAAACGCATGCGTCAGCCTAAATGTTTACCACCACGGAGTTCTGAAATGCATTGATTTCTCCCGTGCCCTTCGCATGGCCAAGTTCCTTCACCAAGATTTAACCAACTCCAGGGCCCTGTTTCACCAAGTTATTGGATTTAAGGTAGTCTGGGCTAAACGTAAGCAAACAAAGAAAAAGGCCATTTAACCTAGTATACCTTAAATCTGGCAAGTTATCTGGCTAAGCAAGAAATCCTGCTTTGTGAAACAGGCCCCTGGTGATCAACAAATACCTACACATGTAATACACAAATCATGGTTCAAACTATTCACGTAAAAACAGCAAACAAACTACATCAAAATGTCATTTACCACAAGTACAGTACCTAAAGTTCTTGACCCACCACGCAGCACTAATTCAAGGAAATCTATCCACAGTCACAATCCAGAGACTAGCTTGACAGTATTCTTTAACATTCAGGCAGGTTAAATGTTTTTAATGAGGGTTTATCCTGCTTGCATAACAGAAAAATATAAAAATTCAATTAGTGGGTGCAGCTTTTTTGTATCAGAGCACTTGGGGTCAGATAACTTTATTTGTGGCAACAAAACAGCCCACTTTAGGTTTTGCCTTCTAGTCTTCAGGTTGTTAGGGATTTAAAAGGGAGCTGCACCCTACCACCCACCCACCCCCTAGGGGTGTTTCTTTACCCGTCTCTCCGTTCACCAGCAGGAAGGTCTGCTCGCTGGGTCTCACTTTTATGTTATAAGTCACGTTACATGTCGCAGACTTGGCACGGTAATTCATCAGCTGAATTTTACAAGACGCATCACATATAATTAATCACGTAAAGCAACAAAAATAGCTTTAAGTGTTTAAAACGTCTTCCGCTGGTTAAAAAGCAACTATTGGAATAAAATGTTCTTGTTTACCAGCACAGTGCGATTGGTTCTGGTACAGTAATTCCCAAGAATCAGCCTATATTTATATAATTAATAACTACTTCTGCAGGCTGTCCAATGGCAAGTTGATCCAGCCGGATATTCCAAATGCACGAGTATCTGCTCTTATTGGGATATTTGTGAGGGAAATCAGAAAAGGCTAACTCCTCTACAAACAACCAAAGAGGGTAAATCCCGGCTTGTCAATGTGGATGCACTGTCTGCCAAAGCTGACTACATGAAAGCAGGTGGAATGCTCACGCAGTCCATAAACCAACAATTCATTGTTTTGTTTCTAGGAATATGAGTAACTGTGCAAACAGTGGAAAAACCTGTACAACAGCCCTCCTCCTAAAATCAGCTTGGTTTGTCCTATGAGTAAAATTACAGGACCAGCAGGGTATCAACGTTAAACACTTGCATATGGACAATAAAAAGCACCCAAACCTATTTCCTATGCAGGAACTAAAAACATCAAATCGTGAGCATAAACTGATTTTTTTGCCACATAATGGCAACCGGGCTGATCAGGAGGCAAGTTCACATTGCCAGTTAGAAATTTGGATCTGCGTCTGTACTCAACATGCACAACTTGCTGCGGATTTAATCATAACATGTTTACCTAAACAGCTGAATCAACCAGATACAACCCAATAAACCCTGACTAAAAAACCCATTTGGACCGACAGCACAATAAAACTTAAGATTGATGTGTAACCTGCCTGGATAGGTACCTGGTATTCTGTAAACTAGCAATGGCTAGTGTGGAATAGAAAGTAAAACAATTGTTTTACCCCCGTTATCCAATCAGCAGAAGGAAATTAAAATAATTTGTATTGGCACGAACAAGCTAAGTTTGATGAATTCCCAAGAAAAAACATTATTGTCCTTTGGAAAAGGAATCAGAGTCAGTGAATGGATGATAGTACAACAAAAGGTACAGGGGAAAAAAAAAATCAGCATAATCTACAAATTCCAGCAAATACTATTCTTAATGGTCAATGGGTTCAAGTATGTCTTTTCATCTTTTTCAGTCCCCACATTCTGATGAAGGCAATGTGGTTCCAGGTCGAACTGGCAGTCAGTATTATGTTCTACCTTATGGTGTAAAGGATGTGCTTTTATATACTCATATCACAAATTCTTCTTCAGTTAATGAAAATTGTCCTAGCTTCTATCCAACAACAGTTTGCAATGCAGAGTAATACATTTTTACTAAATGTAGGCTACCTACAGTACTAACGGAACATACAGACAATCTGGTTTACTTGGACTCCTGAATTATACATGTAACACTGGGATTTAATAATACACCTGTAGAAATTGCCACTGTGCATCATTCATAATCATCCACTTAAGACATTTGGAGTGAAATCAGTCATCCCCGAGTTGTTCCCTGACATCAGAAGGCAACATTTCAAACAAAGTATCTTCCACGAAAAGGCCACTGCGTTTCAGAGCCGGACAGGAGCCAAGCTCAGATGGCAAGCTCTCCATATGATTGCCCTTGAGTTCTAAGTGTGACAGCAAAGCCAGGTATGATATCTTTGGAGAAAGCACAGTCAACAGGTTCCGGCCTAATTTAAGGACTTTCAATTTCTTGCAGAAGAACAGTTCATCTGGGAGACTCTCGATCTTGTTGCGGGAAACTGAGAAATACTGAAGGCTTTGAAGAACACCAATCTCTGGAGGAATGAATCTGATCTCATTGTTAGATAGATCGATGTATCGCAGCTTATGGCACAAGAAAAGCTGTGGGGGGAGAACTTCGATCTTATTATGGCTTAGATAAAGGCGTTCCAAGCTACCCAACTTTTTGATGTGCTCAGGGATGTGGCTGATGCTGTTATACCACAACTTCAGGCATGTGAGCTTCCGCAAATGCTGGAAGCTGAGGATCTCCTCAATGGACTTGAGGCTGTTCTCTTTCAAGTCAAGCTCTTGCAAGTTAGTGAGGCTGAAGATGGCGTGGGGGATTCTCTCCAAGTCGCAGTGCACTAGCTCAAGTTCCACCAGGTGGATCATCTTCTTCAAGTTGTTGAAGATGACCAGCTTGGTGCCGTCGTTGTGTATGTAGAGCCTCTGGAGGTGGCTGGACGCATCCACGACTGACTGGGGGATCTTGGAGAGGTTGCTCTTTAGGAGGAGGGTCTTGAGACACTTCAGCTCACGCAGGGACTCCAGCGTGATGCTCCTGGAGATGTCGGGGCTCAGGGAGCCAATGAGGTGTAGCTCCTCCAGGTTGCGCAGACTATAGACCCACGATGGCAACTCCCGGCTGTCATCAAACTTGACGTGCAACACCTTGAGGTTTTCCCTCAGGAAGGAAATAGCAGCACTGTGTATGCTGAGGGAGCAATGGTACAAAACCAGCTCTTCCAGCTCCTTCAGCTGGGAGATCGAGGCTGGTATGGTGACATTGTTTATGATCTCCAGCTTCAAAGACTGGAGCTCGCTTACTTCAAAAATAGTATCTGGAAGACCGGACAGCATGAAGAGCTGCAGTTCCAGCCTGTTGTTGCTGTTGGTCTGCAACCTTTGCCGTAATTTTACCGTCGTCCACTCGTGATTTAAATTTAGCTGCTTCAGCTTGTTCTCACTGACTTCTGATAGAAACACGGCGAACCTCTTTGAGTAAAGAGGGTCGTACTGATCGATCATGTGGAGCATAAAGGCAAAGTCGTTCCTTACGTCGGGAATGTCGTCAATCCCTGTCTCCTGGCGCACATACTCAAAGGAGTATTCCTTGAGGGACCGATGGAAGAGCCAGTACAACGTGTACAGACAAGTGAATCCATAAACACCCACCAAGCACAGATAGAAGCAAGCTAGCTTGAAGAGCAAATGCGCCTTAGTGAGATTGCACAAGAAGTTTTTGTAACCAGTCATTTCCAGGAGATCCGTACAGTTAACTCTGGACTCCATTTTTGACACCATCACGGAGTTGTAGCCAATAAAAAGGAGAAAATTGAGCACTTTGAGAACATTCTGGCGAACGTACATGATGTACAGCAAGTCCCCCTCTTCTACATGCAAACGGAACTTCTTGATCTTCTCAAACAGGGCCTTAGCTTGTTCGCCTTCCTTTTTGTCCAGGACTCCAGCATCTGGCTTGTCGATGACCACCTTCTCCGGTATGGACCTGACAGACTCCTCTTCCTCCGTGTTGTCCACAGTCACATCCTCATGAATGTTGAACTTCTGCATGACCATCGTTTTATCCTTGTCCCCTGGCTTCTCCCCGGAAACTTCTGATAAAGCCCTAGTGGTCCAGGGCGAATCAAAGCACTTCCCTAGGATGGAAATGAAGTGTTCTATTTTGGAGCTGGATCCTGGGAATTTGAACCAGAAATTACTGCACACCATGAAGATCATGGTGTGTATGAGCACTAGGTAGGGAAGGTACTTGGCGTACCAGTGCAGCGCCGTCTCGTAGCATATCTGATTGATGAAGTTGTACTGCTGAAAATCAAGGTTGGTCTTCAGGCCTTTCATTTCATTAACTGCTGGTGCAAGGGGGGCAGTGGAGTTGGCCACTGTCCCACCACTGGGATTTGACAAGGCCACCGTCTGGTTTGGTGCAGGTCCTCTTTGTGGAAGGCAGATGATTTTGTCTTGCATTATCTAGAACGAGACAGAAAGCAAACGTGATAAATCAACCAAAAGCACAAGTATCATAAATAGTGCTGCAACGGTTCATCAAGTAACTCGAATAACTATCATAAAAAATCCTCAATGTAAATTCTTTGCTTTGATGTTTCCGCGTAATCCGCACGACTGTTTCACTCAGGAGGATTATTACTGTCGCACAGTGTGCTCAAGCCGCAGTACGTGGAGCTGGTTTCATATGATGGTGCAATGGAGCAAGACAGGGAAAACAGCGAGGAAAGTCAGAGAAAAAGATGAAAAATGTCTAAAAGTTTGGGACCATTTCAAACAAAAGAAAAGTGAAAATACTGTAGTGCGTCCATTGTAAAACCGAATTAGCTTACCACAATAGCACAACGTCAATGATTATACATCTCAACAGAAAGCACCCAGCCTATGCATCCATTCCACAGAGCGGAACCAATACAAGGCAAGCGTGAGCATTTCACTCACGTCTGCGGCTGAAAATATACCTGCGATAAACGTATTTATGGGTTTAGGTGTGAATAAAAAAGTATAACCGGATTCAGCCCAAGCAGCTCCTATTTCTCCGAAACAAAAACTCTGATAACAGCAGTGAAAATGATCCTGTCATACTTTAATTAACATGGAGCTGGAGCCTGTCTATACCCTAACAGCAAAGAGACGATTCCATTACAGAGACGGTGAACTCGGGTGGAGTGAAGGAAAACAGCAGCAGTGCTTGTAATTACTACTAAAGCTTTACTGGTAAAGAGCTGGCGAGAGTCCTTCATCAAACCAGCTGTTCAACAAGCTGAAAGGTGAAGAAAATCGATGTTTTCGGCTGCTCCCATTCCACAGCAGCAAGGCCACATAAGTACAGCTATACAAGTTAAAATAGAAGCTGTTTGTATGCAGATAAACTGTTAGCTTAGTTTGACACAATATTTAAATTTGGCAAGTTGCAGAAAGCTGAAAGCAGCCATCACACTTTGTCACAGTGATACCTGCAGCGTGCAGGGGTGAGTCTAAAGTGGAGCATGGGGTGTGCTCAACTAGATCCATTTCAAGGCTTTGGCAATATTATTTTACAGATTTAGATTAATATGAATAATATTACATAATATAATATGGGCGACATGGTGGTGCAGTGGTTAGCACTGTTGCCTCGCACCTCTGGAACCTGGGTTCTGGTCTCATGTGTGTGGAGTTTGCATGTTGTCCCCGTGTCATTGTGGGGTTTCCTCTGGGTGTGTGTATGTATGTATATATATATAAAGGGATTGCAGCAGGAAGTTGTATAATAAACTATTAACACATTTCAAAGTAGTCATGTACGTAGAATATTTATTGTGCAAATCTGCAATAATAGAAAAAATATGAAAGAATTTCAAGCAACTTCCCTAGTTTTAACACACAGGTTGGTTTTGTAAACTGTAGGTAAGCAGAAAAGAAGACACAGAACTAGACTAGTATCATAACTCCATCTATATTAGTATGACCATCTCTCCCATAAAGGTCCTGCCAGGCAGAGTCCTGCACGGGTTCGGGAACCCGATGGGTGACCTGCAAATTTGAATAAAACGGGTAAAAAAAATTCTACCGTGTTGGATATGGGTTCGGGTCGGGTCAGACACAGGAGAGCACGGGTCTAAATTGCGGTATTCAAAACATGTGCCAATAAAAAAAAATCTAGGGCTATATTTTAGTGACACACAAAAATCCTTGTATTGAAGATACAAAACTAAAACCCGTATCAGTTTATGCATGTCTACACACACATTCTCGGAAATCTCTCTCACTTTCATTTTCAAAAAACGCGCGTGATCTACTGCAGCTGTTTGAGATGGATGCTGAGGAGTTGAAAAGAAAACAAGCAAATGTAGTTTAAAGTTGTGGCTAATAACTCTGATAACAAAAACAACTCTTTTGATTGTCTTGGTGGAGAGAGCATGAGCGTTTGTTTCCAAATATTGCTCATGTTGCGAGATCTATTCTCGCCATCCTAGCATCCAGCGCACAAGAGCTCTCATGCACCGGATGTGTCACCCAGGAGCAAAGGAGTCAGCTGAGGTCATCAACTGTGGACGATGTCCTTTTTTTTTTTTTTTTTTTTTTTACACAGTAATATAAAGCACCGCACAAAACTACAGTAGAGAATTAGGGCTACCACGAAAATATTATTGGAAGGCTGATTTTAATGTCAGAATTCTGACAGTAAAGTAAGAATTCAAATAATATTTTCATGGTGGCCTCAATCCACTTCCATACCAAACACTAGTGTTCGCCTTTGCATAGGATTTTCAATCGAATAATCAAACGAAAATGGACAGTGCATGTAGGTAGCCTATAAAACCTAATAATGTGCAGCGTAGCCTAATGTAGATTTTATATAATATTAGTTTTATTAACACATTTGATTGAAAGCTGGTAAGGCTATGTGTGGGCGTGGCAATATCAAACATTTGAAATTGATGGTAAGCTACCACCATTTGGTTTGCTTATTATTAGGCTGTTATTAAGCAACATTTACATTTGGTTATGCCTTGTCGTTTGTTGTGGCAAGTTTAATTTTGGCTATCTAACTCTCTTTCATTCTGGTGCGGGTCAGGTGTTGGTATTTATCGCGGGTTGGAATGGGTGCGGAATTTTATTTTATTTCTGTCGGATAATGGTTTGGATACGGGTTTATGTATGACGGGTACAGACTGGTGCAGTTTGTCAAAATCAGACCTGCGCAGGACTCCGCTGCCGGGTGCAGCAATAATCATATAAACAAGTTTATATAAATCATATAAATAAGTAATTATTTATTATCATGAATTGATTACATCATTTTTGCGTGCGAGGAGGGAAAATTTCTGCGGTTGGGCGGTATAATAAAAATCTCTCCCGTCGACCAAATTTATATTGTATATCGTTTATACTGCCCAGTACTACCATCCACCCCTCCCCCAACAGCCTTGGGCCAGTAAAACTTTGAGACACTGAATTATCCAACCACCACACGCTCCTTTAAAGGCTTACACACACACTCTCACTCATATTCACTTACACACACTTGAACATGCACACACTATTCCTACCTCATCCAGGAGATACAATCCTGTCAGAACTTTTTTTTATGTCTCCTATAAATGTACAAGAATACAGAGCGTAAATTTTAATTTATGCCTTTGTTTAAGATATATGTATACCTTTTTTCAGTAGTGTTATTTGACATTTTATTTTTGCATTTAAGAAAGTGTTTTCTTAAAAAAAAAAAATAATAAAAAAAAATACAGTGGTACCTCAGTTCTCGAACTAAATACGTTCCGGACTCCAGATCAAATCCTAAAAAGTTCGAGTTCTGATCGAATTTTTCCCATAAGAAATAGTGGTAAACCAATTAATTGGTTCCCAGCCCCCCAAAATTACACTGAAATATGTTTTTTTTTTTTTTTTTTTTTTAGCATTTAAACACAAAATGAACAGGACAAAACAAGAATAGCATTTTTTCTTAATGGAAAGCACCCAGCCTATGCATCCATTCCACAGATCTTTATTGTTTTCTTCCAAAACAATAAAGATCATACCCCAACATTACCCCTGTCCTACCCTGATCGCCTGCTCCTTCCGTGTCCCACACCCCCTCGTTAACCTCGCGTGGGATCCCAATGTGATCAGCTGTTTCTGGTTGTTGTCATTAGTCCTCTGTATTAAGTCCGCGTTTCAGCTTGTTTCTCCAGTCCAATCATTGGGAGCTTTCAACTTGCTTACATTGCTTGCTTAAAGCAACACATTCTAATCCTGACGCAATGCCTTACGGTTAGATGCATTGCGACCTCTCACCCGGCTGCACAAACTGGAACCGCCTCCGTGACGACACACCTTTGCCCTTATTGGCTGAAGAGTTTAGTTACACGCATTACGTTTATATCCCAGGCACTTCCGATAAGTATAATCAGCTATTATAATTATTATAATCAGCTGTCAGTTGTTGTATGGAGTTCAAATCATTAAAAATGTTCCTAAAAAGGAAACCCATGAGTTGTTCACTTTAAGAGACGTCTATTTTTTTCTTTTTTGAATAGTTACTATTGCTCTCTTATCCAATTACTCGATTAATCGATGGAATAATCTGCAGAATACTCGATTACTAAAATAATCGATAGCTGCAGAGCGAATCATAAGCCATATGGACGCCGGTTTTTTGACACGTGCACCATAAACCGGAGTGTCGGGAACCCGCAGCGCCAGCCAGCACATAAGGATGAAATTTCACTCTCAGGTCCTGCAAGAGGGAGGCGGCCCAGACCAGCAGAGATGGGGAATCTCCACTCAGAATGAGAACAATCGATAAGCTTATGGCCCATTCCATTCTCACCCCGGATGAGGCATTTTCTGCCCCATTGTCCTCAAACCCCTCCCGGCATGATTCCATCAGTAGGGGTATTTAATTAATCAATGGCGCCAGGTATTGTCAGCATGGTACATAATAATTAACCGTAATAGATTTGCATCTCTTCTCACTTGGTTGTTTGTTATTAGACTGTGAGGCTGCCATGAATCTGCCCTCACCTTCTGCTCTTATGAGCGCCCAGTAACTCACTGCAAAGTATCTCTTGCAAAGGACTTTGATTATTACAAATGACTTTTTTATCACCGGTGCTTGAAAGTAGAGAGCCTCTAGTATATGGTGTTTACACGGCGCTCTGTCGGAAGGGGTGGGGGTAGTGGGAGAGGGGGTTACACGGCAGCATAGATTGCACTGGGGCAACATGTGCCAAACTCCACGGCTCAACATGCAAGTCATGCAAGAAAGGAGCAATTATCAAGAAGATAGAGAACAGCAGAGAGGGCAGTCAATCTCTCCTCTGATCTGCACTCACAGTAGCTACAGAAATGTCAGTCCTCATAATCAGAAACATTCTCTTTTCAGACTTCAGACGAGTGTTGGAATATAATTCAATCCAGATTGTAGTTTGGCTCATTAAGCGCCATATCCGTTAATAAAGCCTTGGGTCCCTCGTAATGCCGAACAGCCAGTGTCTCTTCCAGAGAAAGCACATAAAATACGGCGGGCTAATTACCACCCAGCCTCGCAAGCGGGCCACAAAAACAGCCGTTTCTGCTTCCCTGGCCAATCACAGGCCAGGCAAAGCTAGGACTCACTAATCAGCAAACATCCGTTGCATCCACTTAGCTTGAAAACCTAGCAAGATACTTTCAGGAGGTTTGAAGATGGACACTAGGTGCATTACATGCGTAACCATCTTCCTGCTGCCTTGGATGCTGCTGGCCTGAGATTCAGGTAAATATTTTTGGTTTTATGTTTTGGGGGAGATATCATCTTTTCAGGATATCCTGTTCATTTGGACTGTGTATATTTTAATATTATTTTGCTCTGTTTATTTGTCTGGGCACCACGTCTTGTTTTCCACTGTAAGCTTTTATTGCATGAAACTTTAGGTACCTTGCTGCTGTTTGCACAAGAATCTTTCCCCTGGGATCAATAAAGTTTTATCTAAAATGTTAAAAAAAAAAAAACACCTCGCATCACAATCGGGCTCAGATTTCCTAGGATGTAACAGAATTCCTCTGTGTTCTGCCTGGTCTGTGAAAAACGGGAGACGCCATGTGAACAAACACAGAGTCTCACACACAACCTGCAAGGTTCTGCTGCAGCTCACTTTCTAAATATATACAGCAAGTAACTTGCAGGGACTTTAATTGCTCCAATGTGCTTCTAGGGCTCCGGGCACCAGCTCGTAAAATGGGGGGCAGGGTGGGGGTGGTCCATGGTGCCAAGGACGAAATGCTCCCCCCCTCTTCTCTTGTTACCAACCTCTGGCACACAGACCAAACTCGTATGTCAGCACCATTCCATACGTGAGCCCACAGTATGAACAGGCGTCTCTGTTCACAAGTCAATCTCTACGATATTTTTTTCCATTGAGACACATCAGGCATCGGCAGCAACAGATCGTGAGATTAGGCCGGAGCTCCCAGGCAGATGTTTCCGTTTGTGTACAATGTGGTAAACAAACGGCACACAATGACGGTGGAAACACTTACAGGGGAAGCAGGCCAAGGGGGTGCTAATTATTTATGAGGCAAAATGGAGGGTTTTTTAAGAGATGCACAGCTACAGAAATAGAGAAAAAGTAGAAGCTATACTGGAAATATATAATATATGAAAAACACACACACACACACACACACACACACACACACATATGTGTATGTGTGTAAAAACAAAAATACCCACATGAACTGAAATGTTGTGACGCTATAAAACATTCCGTTCACTCAGCCTGAGAAACAGCTAGAAATCCTGAAAAAAAAAAAAACCCACTAACCCTTTATGTGGGGATATTTACATTAGACCAGCAGGACGGCACACAACGTACCAACAGATGGTGTCAGGAAACAATAGGTGCTGGGTTAAACAGGGTGGGGGTGCCCTTACCTGCATGGTACACGCAAACACGCCGACCATGAGCATGACCACGGAGAGGTAGTCTGTGAAGACATCCCACCAAGGCTTCAGCACCCGGAACGCCGGCTGCTGTTCCATAAACTGGCGGAATTCCGTGACGGGAATCATGGCTCCTGCCGGGAGAATGAGGAGAGCTCTGACAAAGGGGCTCAGGCACTGGGCCTCGTCAGGAGGCGTGGCCAGTTCGACTTCCACCCCTGCCCAGATTAAGGTCACACTATTGTTTTTAAAAGGTTAAAAAAAATAATAATAGAATCGCCATTTTATATCACAGGGAGCATAAGCACCCATCTACATCTAGCCTTGTTTGAACTGCATCTTAGAAGTTTCCCCTCTCTATTCTAACAGACTGCAGTGAGAGTCACAGTTACTGGAAAAAACAAGAAAGTAATAAGAGTTAATTCAATAAGTTTTCCATTTCCATCCACTAACAGAGTGGCACGGTTTGATATGTGGGATTTAAAGTGGACGGCCAGATCCCCTTTGGGGGCAGTGTGCAGCTCAGCAGGGTAAGTCTCTGTGCCTGTGATGGGTGGGTTGCCGGTTCGAGCCCCGGCCACACCATGGGTCCTGGAGCAAGACCCGGAACCCCCAGCTACAGGGGTGCTGCACATTGGATGACCCCTCACTGCGACCCCCCCCCCCCCAAGCCTGCTCTCACCTGCATGTGTGTTCCATGGGGAACCGCATGAGGTAGGCAAAAAGAGAATTTCCCCATAGTGTTTAATAAAGTATATCCACCGTGCTGGTGACTCAGCACCCAGAAACACCACGTTTCCTGCATCCCAAAACAATCTGAGCAGCCATTCTGCCTTATCTTTGAGGCGTCAGTAAGAATGGGACTGAACCCCGACCTCATTCGTGCGATCAGAGAGCTCCAGCTACTTTCTGCTGGACAGTTTGGTCGCGCGGACAGTCCTCCGCCTGCCTGAATACGCTTTCGTTTTTCGGCCGAACAAACTAAAGCTGCAAAAGGAGACTCTGCCCGTTCTTTTTTTTGTTTATAATGAGAGAGAGGAGTCTCTGCCCATTCTCAGAAAAAAACAACTTCCGAAAAACAAAAACGTCTAATGCAAATTGGGCAAAAGTCTCAGGCTGCTAAGGAAAATTATGCAGAAATTCTGCTTCAGGCGGCGCAGAACCATGATATTGTGTCTGTCAGCTTCCAGAACCTCCCATCAAGTCACCCTAAGTACTGCAGCACCCATCCAACAAACCCATATATTTGCTGAACTGCATTTTTGGTTTATCAATACCTCATCAATGAACTAATTCAATCAACTCATTAAGTTAAATTTCACCACCAGCTCAGTTAATGAACAAACACAGATAGTGGCTGAGGACCCCGTGAGGGGAGGCCTGGGAACTGAAGCGGCGTTCATCAAGCCCTCCGACCAAATATCACAAAGTGGAGGAAGAAATTCATGTTACTTTTTTTTTTACCATGTTACTGTTCATTGGCATATATTCTAATGTTAGATAGTGTTTTTCTTCTGCGTAAACATGCACATACTGCCCAAATAAATAGCTTTAAACATAAACATTTATTCTGTAAGGAACTGCATTAATGTAAATATATAACTAGACACACTGAAATATGGATCAGGCGATCTGTATTTCACTTATTTATAGCTTCATTAAAACATATTGATTTTTATGTAGTCACTGGCTTCTTAACACACCCTGCATTTTGTTTCTGGTCTGTTTCTACACACTTAGACCCCTATTCATCCTGGTGTAACATTTTCACTGGAACACTGCGAAAGGGTACTCACCGTCTCGCCGATGTTACCTCACAGCAGCAAACGCTGGCGGCAGCCTTTTGTTCTGGGTCTGAAGATAAAATTGACGACCATTAAAAATGATTGACAAACACACAAAACAGAATACGAGATCAAACTTCTTCAGACCGTAACATGAAAGACAAGAGAGCGCTAATTTTATCTCGGCACATCCGTTCGTGTGCATGCTCTGGATAACCACACCCTTTCAAGATAAACATGCCTGTTTGACTGTTTATAATTCACTAAATCCCCTGAGTTCTCACAGATGAGGTATTTTCCCATGGACTTAATTCACAGGAGTTTTCAGAGATGCTTCATAATTCTGGTGATAATTTTCACATGCTGCACACTACGTGTCTAAAAGCACATCATCTCAAGCAGATGGTATGTCACCATCTGGACCCTCTTCCCATAAAGATCTCACATAAAAAGCACTGGTGGACAGCAGTGAACATTCCCGCGAACCGTGACCACCCAGTTCTGGAACAATAGCTGTCAGTGTAGTGACTCCTGTAATAATCGTGTGAAATGTACAATTCGCATGAGCTGAAAAAAAACAAAAACATGCACATCATGCAGAGACAAAGAAAAGATCAGGGAGCTCAGGAAAGCCACCGTTCTGCTCAGTGCTCACTAGAGTTCTGTAGGGTGAGGAAGGCTTTGCCTTTAAATAGTGGATCAAAAACTTAAAATCAGCAATTGTGATCAATGCTAATATTAAACTTACTGAGATAGCTTGCTTGTTCTTCAAATAAGCTCTGAGTTCTTGTCAGCGGGCAAAACAGTATTTTTTATAATAAAAGTGTTCTTACTTCCTTAAATATATTATAGCAAGTACAACTGTACCAGTCTGTACTGTAGCTTCATGCCTTAGTATGACACAAAATCAACCCTCTCGATTCTTATTTGCTCTTAATAGCTCTTCACTAACCACCCATGTCTTACATCTGCTCTTTCCTGCAGGGCATAACCAAAATAAGGGTCGATTCATAGCTTACTCATTCCTAAGGAACAAAGTCAGCTCTCTGTGAGCGTTATTTACACTTTTTCAGGCCGGTGAAGCGAGCCCGCATGCACGGAGCATGTGTTAATTTAGCTCACACATTTGCTGCTTGTCTGCTCCTCGACTCACAAACTTTTCGGGGGTTTAGGCTGGACTTTTACTAGGCAGTAATCCTTCAATCTCGTCTGCTCCCACTCCGCTATTGTTATCTATCATGGACATCTCCCCTTCCCACGACTCAGAATAAGCTCCTCTCATTTAAGTCGAGTCATGCTGGACAATACCGCGAAACAATTCAACAACCAGAAACCATAAGAGATTAAACGTGGTAAAACTAGAAACAAATCAGCCTGGAAACAGTCTGCATCACTCCGGCGCACCGTTTCATGCAAGGCATCTGATCAGATCGCCACTAAATGTTTATTTAGCTAATCTGGGCATTTAAACTATCGCAAAAAGGAGAGCGGTTCAGAGGCCACAGGGACACGTACTTTACATTGTGAGTAGTTCTTAAAAACAAAATAAAATGTAGCGTTTTGTTTAAAACTACCATTTCTACCTTTGCCAGATTGCACAATTATGTAGATGCATGGTCATCTGTTGAGTGGGACTTTATTCCCGATTATTCGCCTTAAATGTCCAGTTAAATTAGATAACGCAGCTCCCTGCTTCACACATTTCCACGAAGCGGGTTTTAAAGAGGCAGAAAGCAGCCCTCACCGTCCCCCTGCGCGTAGCGTCCTCGGCCGGGCTGTGCTGGTGCTGCGAGTGGCCGTGACCGCATGTCCTTCCTCGCGTTGCAGTGCGGCCGCTGCGTGTCCCCGGTATCCCCACGGCGGGGCGGGGGCTGCAGTCTGCAAAAACTCCCCAACGCCGCCCCGAACACAACGGGGGGCGCCTCTCCTTTTACTCAAATAAGTTGTTATTCGAGACGACACGTCCATGTGAATATCCGCCCCCACCTCCCGCCCTTTCCGTTTCAATGTAACGGGCAGCAGATGCCTATAATTTAGACCGTAAAGCGCTGTAAATAAGCACCGAGGTGTGTATGGATCTCTGCGGGAATGCAGGGCGAAAAGCTGCGGACTGCTGAGCCCGCGCGCGCGCGCACACACACACACACAAATATACACATACATACATGCATATCATTCACAGTGTATTTTTCGCGAGAAACCTTACATATAATGCTGCGCAGAAACGTATATTTGTGCTTAAATTATATATTAGGTATAAATGACGTTATTTATAAAGTTTGCAGGAGTTGGTAAAGTTTGTTTGAAAAAATATTTAAAATACAAACGCATTAAGAATGAGGGTGGCTTTGCATGCTGAATGAATAAAGTCCGCTGAGAGACATTATAATATTACCGGGACTAAAGCATAAAAATACGTAACGATACGTAAGAGGAAACAAGGTCGCCAGTGATAGGTCTATGTGTAAATGATGTTTTGTGGCTAATCGATTGATGGTTTAGTGGAAATACTATTAACAGGTTTGGCCACTGTCCAGGATGAGAATTAATTGATGCTTTATTTGTACAGGTACATTGGAATGCTTCTTTTCACGTATCCTGTCTTACACTCCTTTGAGACGTACAAACATATTGTTGAGATTGAAACTTGGGGTCCAAGCACAGGATCAGACATTTACCCAGCACCCCCAGCAGCATTCTGGGCAGTCAAGTGCCCAATGGAGATGACGGTTCTGTCAAGGGTGGTCCCACATCCCTCTGGTTACACACACAGAGGCCTGACCGGCTGAGCCACACAGGATGGACAGATTAACTAGTTAATTATTTCTGTTAGTCATCAAAATAATAATAATGTTACTTCCTCAGTAGAGGAAAGCAGGATAGGCGGACTCCTCCTTATCAGTATGGTCACTTTGGGCGGAGGCTGAAAATAAGAGAGGTTCAATGGAAGTTCCCAAAAACAGAGTCATTATCCACTGTGATCAGGGACAGAGCATCACATAGATATTTACTCAAATGAAACAGTCGCAACATGGACTTCACCCTGCTTCTGGGAGAGACGTCTTGCAGCTCAGGTTTTGGAAATGTGTTTCTTCTGCTGCTACATAGTAAAGGGGTTTCTGTAACTAACATTGTTTCATCATAATATGAAAATGGTATTGAAGGAAACATTTATTCCAGAACAGAAAATGTGAGATCCGATGAAAAATAAAGTAAAGTGATTTTAGAAACATTGAGAAATATGCACAGCGATGAACCACTCCAGAATGACACAGCTCTGTGGACAGCCAAGGTTTTTTTTTGTGATTTCGTGGGTATTAAAGATTCCAGAGAGACCACATTGTGAAGTTAATGAAATGTTGGGCTGTCATCAACGTGCCACTTAAATGAGATAGAACAGACAGTTCAGGAGGGACGCCAGCAGATTAAATGCAGGTTTGAACAAACATGCTGATGGTAGCAAAACTGTCTTTTTTTGTCTTACTTTGGGACTTAGTTCTGGCCAAAGCTTATTAGTCTTGTTCCCAGTGTTGCAGTGGAGATAGAGTCCAGATTTTGGCAGAAGATTAATGATATAAGTGATTGCAATACTGTGCATAAAAACAAAGTACATTTATCAGCACAGGTAAATCACAGGTTAGTAATTTTCATTTTAACTCCAAGCAGCCGTAGCCTCGAATGAATTCACAGGAAGATGGCTACCAGTTGTATCATTTTTCATCTGCAGATATGAGGGAATGAAAGACACCATCGTCGATCCGAACGCCGTTTGCCAGGGCTTCTGTCGGAGTTGCGTCACTCTGGAATCGGAGAAGGTAAACGTGAGGCTTTGTTTATAAAACACTCCAGGACACAGATGCGTGGGTGTGACGTAAGTGGAGATCAGCAATCAGAGTGCGTGCTAATTGCAGTTTGGGAGAGAAGACGTTTTGTTTTTGCTTGTACTCTGACTGCTCTGTGAGGTGAATCACCAAAGAGTGCATTCAATGCCAGCCTGCTTTCTCCAAGGTCCTCTCACAGGCAAGGCAGGGGTGACAAGTTCTACCTTATTTTATATTTATACCTCATTGTCAAACCTGTTTTTCCTCTCTTCTGAATATTTTTCACCTCTCCCTCTCTGTGTCACGCATGTTATTTGGACAAAATGTGAGCAACCAATCAGATGTGTAGTTTTTAAAAAAAGAAGCCTAATCTCACTCTGTAACTGTACTGGATGAACCTACCCTAACCCTAACCCCAACACTAGCTCTAGAGAATTATATCTGTCCTCAGTTTCAAGTTTTATTGTCACTTGTTGGGAGGAGCACGGTGTAATTCGTATTCTGCAATGGTAGGGAAGACAAGAGATCAGAAGAACAAGAGAGCAAACAGCAGTGCGATACAGGACAAGATGGTGAAGTATGAGAATATGTGAGCATGGGGGTGCGGTAAAGGGGGGAACGCTGGGGTGAGAAATATAAAATCTTAATTGGTTTGGGTTGATGGCCCAAAACCTCTAGCAGCACCCCTGTGTGAGTAATAAACAGACAGTGCTATATGGCGATGAGCATGCGGACATTGACAGCAGTACAGTTAATAAAGTTCAGGTGGTAAATTAACAGTGTGCAGTACAGTGGGTGCGTGACGGAGGGAGTGATACAGGTCACTGGGTGTTTAGCAACCTAATGGCCTGGGGGCAGAATCTGTCTCCGTAATGGGTGATTATTGCAGTGATGCAATGGTAGCACTGCGCCAAGGGCAGGAGCGTGTGGAGAGCTTGAGCTGGGTGGCTGGCATCCTGGATGATGGACCTCGGCCGTCTTCTGGCAGCGGAGCAGGTGGATCAATAACACTGAAGGTGATCCGTGTCTGTGATTTCCCAAGCAATCGTGAATGGTCAAGTTACCTCGCGGTAAAATCGCCGCCATGGCCCAGACTGTCGGCCTGTATTGTGATAGACCTTCTACTGTTTCTCCGTGATTCAGCGCGGATCCCCAGCGCAGATTTAATGCCATGTGACTCAAAGTCCAGACAAAGTACGGTAACTGAAGAACTAAGATGTGCTCATGGCTTCAAACACGCAAGATGACGAGATTGTGACAAATTAATTCCTCAGATGTGCAAGATGTCATTCCAAGTGTGCTTATTTAAAGTAATTAAATGATGCTTTTAAGTTTTTAATGGCAGTATTGACTAATATCTGAAAGCAAGAGTTCTTTGGTCCATGATACCTTTTTATAACTTTAGATCACTGTAATTTGGTTGGGAGTCCAAACCAGACTGCAGACCAACAGGAAGTGCCTGCCTCCAGGGATGAACTTCTTGAGGCAAAGTCCTACTGAGCAGCTGGGAAACGGAGAGATATTGGCCCTTAAGGACCCGAAGATGGGAGTGAACAGCTAAATAACACATTAACAAATAGACACAAAAAACAGGCTCGTTTTAGACGGGGCATGTTCAATATTTATCGAATATAAGGGCGTATTAGTCAAACTTTTCCAAAGGGTATATGGAAATGCACTTAATTATTCAGAAAATGAAAAGATTGAAAGAAAGTGTCCCTCCGGCATTTCATTGTAGTTTGTAATCAGCCGGTCCCGGCGGAGCGCGATTTTCCGAGCGCTCAGACCCGGCGCGGAAGCCCACTGGAAGCGGGTGCGACGGGGAGTGAGTGAAATTAGAAATTCACTTTAATTTCACTAATTACACCCAAAAGGCACAGGCTGCTAAGATGCTGTGAGAAAACCCATCAACCAGGATTCATTTTTAATGGGAGGTTGGGGTAATAAATAAATTAGGAACATGATAAATCTAAAAAAAAGACGAATCTTATAACTTGGTTACAGTTGGAACTGAGGAAATACAATGACTATCAACAGAAATTAGGTGGGAAAAACGCTGATGCCAAAACACCAAATTGCTTCTTCAAGGTATTTTATTTCAGTCGGCTTTTGGCTGTTTTTTTAACAAACAGGCTAAAGAAAATAAAAGTTTTTCAGTATTAAATCAAGGAAATACGACCCAAAAATCAAAGACTACATTTTTAAGAGCATTTAATTGGAGATTACCATATTTGCTGTTTTTTGTAAAGTTCTTCCTCTTGACTGTGAAACCCCTGTAATGGGAAGTGCTGCCGCTGGCTTTAGTCACCGCAGAGCAGCCGCCCTGGGTACCTCTCACTCACCTCCCCAGCTGGGTGACCTGACCTCCTCCCTGTCACAGTTTGAGCACCTAAACCCCTACTTGACCCCACTTGCATACTTATTATCATGACGACTTACAGCAAATTGGGCCCTGGCTCACGATGATGGCCGAACCATGCACACGACTCGTGAAGATTGCTTATTTGATGGACCGTTTGTAATTAAGTACATGGCTGTGAATTATTGATTCACGCCGAGCACTGTCTGATTTGCACCTAAGGCACTGACAAAGATTGTGCCCTGCTTTAAATCCAGTCCCAGGAATTTCAGCTTGCAGCAGTAATGCCGGCGTGGGATCTCCTGTAGGCTCATTAAATATACATCATCAATGTGCTGTGACAGAAATCCCAGCGTTGTCTTCCGTTCGATTCATTATAACCCCCTCCTCCAGCTCCAGTGCAGCATTTTCGGCTCCTGTTACACAGGAAGGGAACGCCAATGGAGGGGATACATGGAATGGTATATGACTAGAACATAAATCAAAAATCTAGCAACTATCAACCGAGTTCTTACTGTCTTCATTCTAGACAAGGTTATTTCTGTTTTCAGCAAGTATTTGTTGATTTGTGCCTTAATATTTTCATTGTAATATTTTATACTTTTTTATTACAGTAAAATATGCAGTAAAATATACATTAAATAACATCACATTTTAAAAAATAGTTGGGGAAAATACTTAATACACCCAAAAACACACTACAATGAGCGGAAAGAAGTACATGGGGAATACATTATTACTGGTGTGATGCATTATTAATCACAGCTCAAATTAAAAATTCAGGTTTTTATTTGTTTTAATTAATACAGTTCAACTTTAATAAAAACCCTTTCTAGTCGTGTTAATTAATTTCATTAGAAATGAATACAGATCGAAGTAGTTAATTACATGCTCAAGGTCTTTGCTTTTAGGATTCCATTCTCACTAGAAATCAAACGCTGCTTTCAAAAACACAAGGCCTAAGTACATTTTTCCCTTTCATGAAATATGAATCCAGCATGAGAATGAACTGTACTTCTGGTGCTTGTGGTTTGCCCCCCTCCCTCCTCCCCCAGGGATCTCACTAGCATTTGTAACGCTATTACGATAATACCCTAGCACAATACACTACCCGTTCAAGTGAGGGACTGCCGGGGTCCGCGCTTTGTCAACCGCTGTGCATCTACCGCCCCCTGCTGCTGGCTTTAAATATAGCCGCAGCTGAATTTAAATTAAACGTTGAAATTCATTGACATCTGCAACTTCATTTAGTAAGTACAATTCAGATATCGGGAATGAGTTCAGTTTTATGTTAATCTGCACATAATTATACTTTACACCACATACATATTTTACACCATATGAAAACATTTAACTAAAAAATGTTTTGTGTGAAATGCTTAACATTTTCACACTTCAGAACTTTTTAACCGTGCATGAGCTCTGTGAAAGTCGTATAGTCCAGATGGCTGGAATTCCTTAGATCCTAATTATGATAACTCCAGAGACACTGGGGCTTAATTGGACTGGGGAATTTTGGCTATCTGTAGCATCAGGGCTACTTAGGGACATTTTTGGCTCTCTCTACTGGAACGACGGCATCCTGCGGACAATTCGAATGGCAGATAGCCGGTTGCTCAGATCATTTTGTAATAAATGACAAGAGGTCTTTCCACTCTGCTCTTCGCATGTATGTGGTGTGGATCAGGGGCTTACAGAGACATTTAATAAGGACTGTTTGATAAGCACATCACATCAATTAAAAAACACACATCCTTCAATATGAAACCTGAAGTCACTGATTTACAGAGATATCCATTGCTAACCACTGATCAGACACAGAGAAACTGTCATTTCCGGAGAAAGTGTATGAGTCTCTTTGAAACACGCCCACGAAACCTCAGGAGGCGGGGCCGTCAAGCACATCAGCCACTCATTAATTTAACCCAAGTGTTACTAACCTGGCACACACTGTTAAATCAAGCAGACCACAGTCTCCATCTCAGCTACAGTGACCTGAAGTTGACCTCATATGACACAGTGCTTACACTCGCTTTAAATCATTTTTATGACATTCATGCCCCATCTCTACAAACTGCATAATTACACTTTGTCTTGGACGGCAGCTTGCGAAGATCGCCGCTTATGTCGCCTATACAGATGAGGAGCCCCGTTGACAAGTCCTGACTGATAACCTGACTGGCTTATTGGAGCGATCTACATTGCAGGGACAGGGGGAGATATTACCAGGGCGAACTCACAAGGACAATTGGCACTAGAGGTCCCACTGGGAAGGAGTGTCAAACGCAGCTATACGGGGCCGCAATCTGTAAGCTAAATATCCAGAAACCTCATTGCGAAGGATGATTTTTAAAAAATCTGTTAATAAAAATAATGGAATATTAGCAGGGTCCGCCACCGTTATCCAAAAATGGAAATATGATGAATGAGTCGGTATTTCTGTATCATTTTATACCTGAATGTTCTGAGGGGTACCAGCGAGAGGTGAAACAGCACTGCCTGATGTTTATTACCTCTCAGAATAGGTGCTGATCGCTGCGAAGCGGCAAGGACAGCGAGCCACAAGCTTACGGAGCTGCTAGGTACCAGCGGTGCAGCTGGGGGCACCCTCTCCTGAAACGCCAAGATCGTTGACAGGAGTGGGAGGAACTTCTAAGGAACTGGTGCACCATGACAAGATCGGCGCCACCTAGGGGACGGCCTGTGTCCTCCTAATGTCTGGTTTTCCAAGTCATGTCCTGGTGATCCAAGTGTTTTGACATTCATGCCAAAAAATAAAAAAAATGATTTAGTTATTTAAAAAAATATATATAAGGCAAGGAATTAAAGTAATTAAGTCTTAAAATAAAACAAAAAATAATCAATTTAGTATTTTGTGGCCACATATGTGCTCGATTAATTGCACTTCTTTTGTTTAAAAGCAGGCTAAATTTCAGCATTCTACGATATAAGCGCAAATCCTGCTCCCTGGTGTGACGTATAGCCTTAGCCAGTGTCCTTCTTACACAAGGCTGCCTCAGAGTTCATATCCCTAAATATTACCCTTCCATTCTTATTGGCTTTCCCTCTTACACCTTCCGCGCAAAAATACGTCTAAACAACGTATTTCCAACATCTTTGTCATAAGTAGAAAAGACGTCCCCTGAGGAGACAGAATGAAAATGTTTATGACGTCGTTCTACGTTTAAGAAACAACTGTACGACGCATACATGGTGGGAGATTTATGTAAGCTAATTACACACGAGGATCAGACCTGGTACACACAAGACACAGGTAAACACATGCGCAACAATAACAGCAACAAAACAACAATGGCTATTTACAACTGCACGCGGGGCATGCTGGGATATGCGCCCCGCCTGCGCTACAATACGTACAACTGAAAAGTACAGAGATAGAGTATCATGAAAACAAAAAGCACATTTTAAAAGCTTAATTACAATCTACAACATCTGCCGTGGCTTAGCATTGCCATTGTTGGAGTAGCACTCCGCCGAGTCGAGGGTGAGAAGAGATTCACGCTGTAGACGTCGGAGGAGTTGCAAGTCACAATAGTTTATTTCGCAATCAGATTATAATCAGGGAGCGACTATTTGACATACATTCAGCATGTGCATCAAGAAGCTCAAAAGTACCTGTCTGCTCTGCCATCTTATAGCCCCTTTGATCTTCTCCCCCCTCTCTTAGTATTTTCCAGCTACGTGACAGCAATATATTTTAACTTTGCTCTAATTTGTCTGTTAGTAAGTGGTCTTTCCCGATTTCATCCTGCCAGCACTTCTCCTTCTGGAGGGCTAAAGATATTCAAGGACTATCTACATTATTTTGCCTATTTCCTCCATTCCTTGTCAGGGTGCTGGCCAATTCCTGTTTTGATCAGTTTCGGTCTTGTGAGTTTTCTTCCCCAATTGTTAGTTAGATGTGGCCTAGTAGTACTCCCTCCCCCCCCAATTTCATCTTGGTCAGCACTTCTCCTTCTCCCGGCTTAAAGACGTTCAAGGACAGTCAACATCCATGGTAGCAGAGGATGGTTTCAGTGTTATGACCGTTCTCTCCCACTCCGTTAGCTGTCTGCGGCCTTGGAGGCCATTTGCAGCTTTGAGGGCCTTCTGTTAGTTGTCTGCATATTTCACTATGTGTGATAAGAGGGAACGCCGGGCCGGTATACTTTGAGCATCTTGATGTACATGCTGAGGATGTATGTCTGATAATTGCTCCCTGATCAGCTGGCAGTACATAAACACCTTGTGACCTGCAACACCACCAGCGACTCTAAGCGTGAATCTCTTCTCATCAACGGACCCAGTGGAGTTTGCTCAGGCCCAGACTCCAACAGTACGTTCCCCCCCGTTCTCATCATGGTCAGGACGTCTCCTTATCCCGGCCTAAAGATGTTTAAGGACAGTCAACATCCGTGGTAGCAGAGGATGGTTTCAGTGTTATGACTGTTCTCCCCCACTTTGTTAGTTGTCTACGGCCTTGGAGGCCTTTAG
>JABFDZ020000035.1:186413-198758 GCA_019775955.2 Pollimyrus isidori | reverse complement strand
ACACCAAACACAAGATTCAGCCATTCATTGGTTGACGAGTTTGTCCAGAAAAAAACCCTGTAATTCACAGAAGCGGCCTGCGGGGGTCCTCCTCACCTAATTTCTGCAGTGAACTCCAGATCAGACTTCTGGGTCTCCTGCTCTGCCACGATGTCGTGTTCTGGTTCAACTACTATACTATTCCTCTCATCCAGGAAGTTGAACGTTTCCAGAGCCTTCTGTTAGTGGGAATGAGGGGCCAGGGTTATCAGGAGAAAAAAATCAGATCTCACCACAGATGGAAATGAGATATCAGTGGCAATATTAAAATGCTATAAGATGGTAAGGGCCCCTGTGGGCCACAGGTCTGGCTACCTTGACTTCATCCTTGTCGGGGGTCTTGTTCTCAGGGGGTGGCTCGTGAATCTCAGGGGGGTGAGAGTTCCGCTTGGGCGCAAGGGGCGGTTCCTTGTCAAAGTCAAGCTTGGTCACTGTTGGGTCGCTGCTGCAAGTATTGAATGCATGTTACTTTTCCCCCATCCGCACACGGCCTTGGAAACACCCCCCCACGCACACATGCATACGTCATTTCCATCACCCTCCAGCCAAAATCTTATCACTTCATCTCCAATGTCATAATTTCCGCCGCTACGAATTGTGCGCCCTTAGCGTTAGCCTGCAAACATCCCAGAGAGCACACAACGGTGCGTCACGCACGACGGAGCGTGACAACATGACTCAACATGAGAAAAGGAAGAGGAACATTTAGTGCAACAGAGGAGGAACTGACTGGAGAAAAGTGGAGCTTGGCACTACCTGCTACTGGTTGGGGACCCTGGCTGGATGGGGGACACCGGCTCTACAGGTAGCTCAGCCACCTGGGGGCTGAAGGAGTGGTTGACGGACGGGATGGCTCTTCTAATGAGCCGCCCCCAAGTGGCAATGTTGATCTTCATCTCAGGGGCACGTGGGAAAGTTTTTCCTGTGTACAGGGGGTAGAGGCAGGCATGGGTATGAGTCAGCTGGGTCAACGGGCCACTACAACTCCTTTCACAGTTCTCCTTCACTCAAGCGACCCAACTTGGTAACCAGTGCCTCAGGCTGCCTGGGTACCTAATTTAAGGTCTACAGAACCGGTTTTGACACCTCACAGAAGCTGTGATATGCTTCTCAGCTTTTTCCGAATTGCTGATCCCATGACTGATGAGAATGAGCATTGCGTGGTCACCTTGTTGTTTTGAGAAGATTTTCTTCTGTCTCTGTAGCTTGGGTCTCCTCTCAATAACAGGGTTGAAAAACGTAACCTGCAGAGGTGACGTTAGAGGTTAAGAGGTGGTATCTCCCCCCACTGGGAAGGGACCTGGAAAAAGGGACCTACTTCTGCAAAGAGCGTGCCCTGGGGCTCCAGGTAGAGGCACATGCCATGCCGTTGGTTGTCCAGAAAGTCCTCGAGCCGAAGGAACTTGACAGCACACAGGGATCGCCAGTCCCTCCAGTACACAGAGATTTCCAGCTCTCGGGACTGCAAGAGGGGTGGGAACAGAGCCATCGTTCAGAGCTGTAAATGTTTACCCTCACAAATGCCTGAACATCTCTTGCATCCCACATCGGGATGCTAAAGGAATCACAAAGAATATAGACCACGGAGCTGCAGTTATGTCATCGGGACAAAGCTTCTTTCCGGGTCGAGTGGCATCCAGGGAGCCAAGGCACAGCACGTGGGCTGTGCCTGGAGTGTCAGGAGGTGCCGGGCAGCTTGCACAACCCCAGATTAGGAGCAGGACTTGTGTAAGGCATTATTAGCCGGTATGAGATTAGCACTAATCAGGGTTGGGAACTGCCTCGTTACACAGCTGATCGCCAATCGCACAAGACTCCCCTGCTTCAGACATATCACATCAAAGTTAGCCAGTTTTTTTTTTGTGTGAATATGGGAGACATTAAAAGGTATAGTCTTAGCACAGTGAAGTCAACTTCCTATACGTAAGAGTCCGATAAACACAAACGCTACAATGTATCACACACAATGAAGCCCGAACCGTCTACCAAACACCACTGAACATCCCGTTACTCAAACATCACTTCCTGTTGTTAAGCACTGTTAGTGGCACATTAGGGTGGTCCTACCCGGTCCAACTCCAGAGTGAACTTCTGGTCCCAGGACTGGTTGCTTACAGGCTTCCAGCTGGTCTGTCCCACCACTGTGTTGTCCAGCTTCAGCACAGCACTGATCTCGTCTATATGCGACAAACCAACAATGGGACACCATAGAACTACAGCAGGCAAATCCCATCACCAGAATGCAGTGAGCGAAGAACTGTGCTGTCCAATCAAACCTGGACATATTGCAGAGGCTACGGGCAAGGGAAAAATAAAATCCCACAAGTGTCCAACAGGAGGCGCTCACTCAACTGGACAGGTCGTCCGTCTTGGAGAAACTGCGGCTGCCACCCACTTTGCTGCGGGTGCTGCGGCCCATGAAGGAGGACCGCGTGTCGCTGGGGCTCCAGCTTGGCAGGGGCACCGGTGCAGCCTTGGACCGGCCCGGGACGCTCTCCAGGAGGTCCTGGCAGCCCATGAGTCTTACGTCCAGTGTGCCTACAAGGTGGGGGGAGGGCTGTCAATTCCCATAGTTGTCGGTGGTTGATTAATGCGGCGGTCACTGCAGAGATTGCGCTGTGTAAACTATGGGACAGAGGCATCCCATCCTAACGGGCCCCGAGGAATCGCTGGCACTGTCCAGACACCATCGCAGCGCGACATGATGGCCAGACATGCCTACGAGAAGCACCCAAGCCTCCACAGAGTGCTGCAGAGATGTTTACTCAGCATTGAGTCTCAGCTCAAAAACATCGCGGCAGCACTGGAGAAGAGTTAATAACGCCATGATGTTATTAAACCACATAAAACCACACCAAAGCATACAGATAAACCTCCTGCCTGTTAGTGCCGCGGGTTTCGCCACGGTGCTGTACTGGTTCTGTGTGGAAATGATGCTCTGCCGGGGGCTCAACGCCGGAGAGGCCACCATTGACAGCTCCTCCATGATGACGCTGCACTTGGGGTCGTTTTTGGGCAGCTCGCTCAGCCGCTGCTCCAGCGAGAACTTCAGCAGGTCCAGCTTCTGACTGGACTCGTTGAACCGCGCCTGGGCCTGCGCGACGGGGAGGGTGCAGAGCACGCTTGGCGTTTAATGGCATGCGGGATTATTTTTTGGCACCCGAAGGCCACCCAGATACCAGACATTCAACGCCACACAATCATTTCACCCTTATAATCGAAAACGCAACAAGAGTAACATCTACACTCGAGTCTCAAACCCACATACCCGCAGTGCCCGAGTGAATAACCACTGTAAGCAGAATGCTAAACTCTTAGCTAAACAAAAGAGCCTTTTACTCGTAGAATTTTGTCTGTCATACAGGAAACTTTAAGAGCTGAAAGAATGACCAGCCCAAATTTCAAGGTGTTAACTGGACATTATGTCAGCATGTGGGGCCCCCCGTCAAGCAATGATGAAAGGGTCCCCTACCTCAGAGTGAGCCTTCTTCTCTGTGACTTTGCCAGTCCCCAGAAGCTTCATCACGTTCTTGGCGCCCTCGGTGACTGCGTACTCAATGCGGAGGTGATGCCGGAGCTCTTCTAGCCGCAGGTCCAGCGGGCTGATGATCGGCTTGGCTGGGGATGAGACGGTGGGCCAGTTGAACTTAAGGAAGCCCATGTGGACGTGGTCTACATCCCATCAGATTCACTGAACCACTGACCTCTTATCTCAACTCGCAGACAAACGGTCCAGTGCTGACCCCATTGGCCCGGTCAAAGCCCATGTGACCCCCTAGGCAAGCTGTTCTACCAGGATGCCTATTGGGTTAGCCGGCACAGCTGCTTACCAATCCCGTCATTGTTCTCGAAGCCCATCTCGTTGGTCTGGCTGGCTTTCAGAATCTGCATCCTGATGAACTCGATCTTCGTCTTGCTGTCCTGCAGCATCTGCTGTGCTGTGGCAAGAAGCTTGCGATCCTGGTGAGGGGAACAGGAACGTGAACAGCGCATTCTAGGGTTCGGCCTCGCAGCAAATCACAGCTAACAGGACAGGCTCTTAACCTGTCAGCAGTGAGCCATATCACATATGACCTGGGAATTTCCATTTGATAAATCCATGCTAAATTAAGCAACATCTCATATGTTGAGATGGCCTGCGGCTCAACGGATTAAAACTCTGTGCTTGCAATTAGATAGTCGTCAGCTTGAATCCAGGGGCTGGCAGACTTATGCCACTGATGCACCCCCTGGCGAGACCCTTAACCCCAAGCTTCAGAGGTGCTACATGCTGGCTGACCGTGCACTGTAACCCCCCCACCCCTCAAAGACCCATTTGCACGGGTCTTATGGAGAGGAAGATGGGGCTTGGATCACAATTCCATTGCATTTTATTCATTGAATTGTATCCTCCACTGAGAGTTAACATCCATGTCCATATTAGTATAATTAACTGATTACTAAGCTATGACAGAGATACACACTTGGGAAAAGGTCAGGTAACCCCAAAGGAAGAGGACCCCAGCATTTCCTAATAAGTCACACCAGCTGCCAGGGCCTTCTGACAAATAAACAAAATTCCATATGAAATTCCTCCCTCAGTTCCCGTGGAGACGGCTGTCAGGCGACATGGGCTGTCATTTCCTGGTGGACACGAGGCTGGTGTCATTTCCTACAGGATGTGGGACTCTCCCGGCCCCCGGGGCCGCTCTCGGAGAGTTACACCCCCCCCCCACAGCATTCTGCTTTTCTCTACTGAAGAATCTTATCCTGAGTGAGTATAAGGCAGCCATAAAGGAACATGAAGCTAGGTTTAGTGCATAGCTAAGGCTGCTCTGCGTAGCCACAAGTCTGCTCGGTCAGGCGGGATACAGGATGATTCAAAACGAGTGGCATGTATAAAAAAAAAGAAAAGAAAAAAAAGTGGAAGTGACACGAAAAACTACAGCTTTCAGAATCTCCGTGAGGCACAGTGCTGATGTACCTGCTGATTAAGGTGTATGACGTCATTCCCAAGTTAATCGGTAACCTGAACCGAGCAGTGGAGTTTACAGTCACTCAAACCGTGTATCTGCATGAGGCCCCCTCAAGCCAATAAATATTAAAATGTGATCCGCTTGGCCCAACTGTATTCAAACTCAGGTTCTACAGGAGCTACAATGACTTCTGGTACAAAGTGTCAGTGCTAATGGGCGCTGATAGGCACTGATAACCGAAAGGTTAAAATCAATAATTGCCAACTCTAAAGCTTTATCTGATAATGCAAAACCAAAACCAAAATAAATAAATAGCGGAAGCTAACGGTAACTGCTAACTTTTATTCTATGAATTTAGCTTCAGTTTGTTTTTCAGTTCAGAAACCCTTAACACACACCTAGAGAGCTGGAATTGTAACCCATTTAGCAATTTAGTTCCACAGGGTTGGAGTGATAACCTGGAGATATATTTAAGACTGACCCAATTGGGGATCGTTGGATCCTGTAGTCTCCAGAATATACTTTTTGTTTTTCAATGAAATTCTGTTTGCGGCAAAGTTTTGTTGGCTCATGCTGACATTTTGCCCTCAGTGAAGCCGCTTGAGGACTACAAACATGGTGCCCTTTTCTCAGAACAAGGAAGAGGGTTTCAGCTCTATTTTCCAGCTTCTATTAGATTTGAACCGGCAACCTTCTCATCACAGGCAAAGCGCCCTTAACCTCACAGTTTCAAAAACCTCCCCCAATGCTGATAAAGGCCAATGAAGGAAGATAACCAGGGGCCAAAGCAGGATTTCTTGCTTAACCAGATAACTAGTCATATTTAAGACAGTCTGGGTTAAATGTAAGTGGGCATATTGTGTTTACACGTAGTCAGCCAACACTGTCCGTAATAGACTGCTACAGATATATTCATGACAGGTTGCAACAAATGTGTGAAGTTGGCTTTGCTGCTTAACAGTTAGTGGATTAGTGGGGCCCTGCTCAGCGGCCGAAGTCTCTGTCCCTGTGATCAAAAGACTGCTGGTTCAAGCCCCGGCAAATAAAAGTATTACCATTTAATGATTAACGCTGCTCATTTTCGGCCCGTGGGAAGGTGACTGGCCTTAATGGTTGGCAAGGACAGAGAGCCAGAGTCCATCCAGAGCTTGACCTCTAACTGTTTGACTAAGCAGCTTAGTGTCTAAAATAGGGCCGATCTGACCCCCTCCTCAAGGTCGCCTCTAAGGGGACTGGCTGGATCGAGACACGCAGAACTTTATTAGCCCACACTTGAAGTACTCTCACTTCCTGTCACCACAGGGATTCATCCCACAGTGAAAGATTAACTTTAACTACCACTGCAGATAAACAGGCGTCATAAATGGGCGTCAGCCTGACCCTCCTCCACCAGAGGGGTGATACTCCGAGGCGGATGCTACTCCATGCCGCCAGCTACAGTACCCGTTCGGCCAGACCGAGGCCTTCCGCGCTCAGAGTGTCACACGTGGCCAGTCAGCTCTCGCAATGGCCTTTATCAGCATTGGGGGAGGTTTTTGAAACTGTGAGGTTAAGGGCGCTTTGCCTGTGATGAGAAGGTTGCCGGTCCAAATCTAATAGAATCAGAATCAGCTTTATTCTCCAAATGTGCTGGGACACACAAGGAATTTGGTTCCAGTACACAGACAATAAATGACACTATACAACCAATAAATTACACCATAAAGTTACAGACACACGGGTAACTCTGTACAAGGTGTGTGTACAATAGTCAGCGAAGATATGGTACAGTTGGGCCCCAGAGCAAGGCTTTGAGCCCCAGTTGCTCCAAGGACTGTCTGACCTGCTTTGTCACTTTGTTTATTTATTTAGCAGAGATTTTTATGCAAAGAGCCAAACACGGGGCAATAAACCTGGGGCCTCTGTGCACAAAGTAATATCCTCCCGTAATGCAAACAGATGCCTTTGCTAATCTATAGCACTTAACTTTAAAATGACCTTTTCTACATCCTCTGCTGTAGCAAAGGACAATGCACCTGCTTAATACTCCACTAGCACGAGAACATTGACTGGAGATCTCTAAAGCCCCACAATCAGAACCACCTATTACAAGGCTCCCCTGTCTGACTTTAAAGGCATTATGTATGTTGAGGGAGGGACCTTTTATCTCCGAATGTCCCAAAATGCATTTCACCCAACATCTGCTTCCATTTCGAATGGATTTTGCAAGCAATTTCTATAGACCAAACCTTTAATCCAGGTTTAAGTGATGCGCTGTGTGCGCTCATCCACGCACATATGGTGTTTCCGGTAGGATCCAGGATGGCGAGGGACCCTGTCGTGGCTCACCTTGGACGAGCCGTTGGAGTACATCTGGATCATGTTCTCGGCTCCCTGCTTCACCTTCAGCTCAATGTTGATCTGCCGCTTGAGGGCGGCCAGTCGGCTGTTGCTGGTGCACGTGCGCGTCTCGCTCTTTGGCGTGTCCGGCGTGAGGGGGCACTCTGAGAAAGACGCAGAAGACACACAAGGAAATGTGGCCGTCACGTTATGGCTCGGTGGGAGACAAGGGCTTGTGGATTCCACCAAAACCACCCAGCAGGTGGTAAACATTGGAGTCACACCCCACCACCATCCCACCACCCTTAAACCCATGAGATATTGACCATGAGTGCAGGATGGATGAGGACCCCATGCCGGAGGCGATTCTAGACCCTTTTTACAGGGACTTCAGGGATTTCATCCTGTATTTCTTAGGGGTGAAGGTCTCCCAAGAGACAGATCCAGGAATCAGCCCCACCTCAAAATTCACTCTCACCCAAGTATACGCTTGTCTTAGAAAATGCTGGCGCGGCACGGGGCACACGGGACGGCGCATTACAACATACCTGCACTTGAACTAAAGGCAAACAAGGCTTCATTTCAAGCCACAGTGAAAAGCTAACGCTAGGTAGCTTATGTCAACTAACCACCATTTAAGCAGCCAAACTTGAACGCCCTGACATCGAACTCCTGAGAAGTGCTTTTCCTGAAATGGCTTCACTGCTCAGATACGCCTGTAAATGGGGCCAGTTTTCATGAAGCAGCGGTGCAACGTGGCCTTAACACCCAACAGTGGAGACGGTTGGTAACCTGGGAAGGTGTCAGCCAGGACAGCATTAGGTTCCGTCTCGCCACCTTAGTGCGAATACCTCCCCCACTGGCAAACACGCCACTTGGGTTTAGCCTGCTGCTAAAGCTAACATGCTAGCGCTAAAACCAGTGGAGGACTGGAGAGCCCCAGCTTCGGTTTAATGGTCGCACATGTATTCCTGTCTTGGGGAGCTCGCTTTATGGCCTAAGATCTAATTACACACTCCCATATCTCAAAATTCAGGGTCAAGGATTTCAGCTTTCTATATCACAAGCTAATTATCTACAGCGGGTTGTGCAATAAGCAGCCCTGACAGATTAGTCCACTGCTGGAGAGCCTGTACAGACAAGTCTGCCCTGTTGACGTTCACGTCGGAGCACTGAGGCTCGACACAGTCATTGGGGAAGAGTTTCCCAGGCTGAGCTGTGGGCCGGGGGCACGCCTCTTAGGCAAATAGCAGGGCATGGTCATGCTCTCTGGGCCGCAGAGAGAGGGGGAACGTAACCACGCAAGGTAGAAAACAAAAACCTGTAAACTAGCCGAGCCTGTTCCTTTCCCTGTCGGGCGGTTAACGGGCCCCATCAGGCACTGGTAGCAGCTGGCAAAAAGACAGGGAATCGTCACCAGCATTAGCTAAAGTAAACACTGGTGGGGGAGACTGCACTGAAGGGGCTTAATATGATTCATGATCTAGGATGTGTTTCCATTTTAAAAACCAGGTTGTGGCTCAGAGGTTTCCCTGGTGTTGGGGGGGGGGGGGGGGCAGCAGGCTGGCATTTAGCCCTGATGCCTCTATGCTGCCTGGCTGATTTGCCCTCCCAGCCAACCAAGAGAAGCTCCATGGGGGTTGAGGTTGCTGCCTTGGGTGCCTGTAGGAGACCCACACCCTCCCTGAGGGAGTTGGGGTGGCAGGGACAGAGATCAGGGCGGCAAAGGAGCATAGCGCCCACAGGACCGGGCGTCAGCCGCCAGCATCATATTGCAATTGACATCACCATGGCAACATGTTTAACGCGCAGAAACCAAAGGCAGGGAGACGCCGGGGTAGGTACACCCAGCATGTTAGAATATCACACACACACAGACAAGGCGTCGTGAATCTGCTGTAACTTTTAATGTCCCCTAAATATACAGGAATGCTACAGCAAGCAGCCATAATTCAGAGAGAGGGGCCTCACGGTCCCACGTGGAAAGTTTTTTTTGACATGCAACGTTAAACACAGTCTGAGGCAGAACTGCAATCCAGTGTCACCCGCTACTACCCAACTGTGGCGTCTCTCAGAGGAACGGTCTACAACAAGGACACCCTCTCCGCCCCAAAGTCCGACATCCAGGCCCAGTCAGGGAGCTCAAACGGGATCCGGCTTTGGCACGCTGGACGCGATGTTACAACCGGCACAGACGTAAAACAGAAATGTAGGGAATTTGCTCTGCTCCGCCTTGCGGAGACCTTAACGCCAGACGTTCAGTGTCTATATGGCACTGGCCCACTCCTATTTTGGAAGACTGCTGCTGCATTAACTCAGCGTGCTCAGTCGGGGGCGGGCGATCAGCAGAACTGGTGGCCCCTCCTGGAGCAGCGGTGGTCTGGCCCGATTCCCATAAATCACATGGACTCTAGCAGTCGGGTGGGAAGATGTGGTGTCTGATGTGATGGGGGGGAGGGCAGATGATGTCAGTCTTGGTACGGCATCTAGAGTGTGGGAGGGGTGAAAGGTGGGTGGGGCTCAATCCCAGACCCACACAGACGCCCCCTGTTTCAAATTGGCCCTGACTGCTGTGGGGTGGCAGCAAGCGGAAACTCAGCACCCAGTCAGAGCAACAAATGACTCAGTTGCAAAGCTTCTACAGACTTTTCCTGCTGTGTGATCCTGCAGCACAGGATCGCCCGTGGTGACTCAGCTCACGGGAAAAGCCCACGAGACGCCCAGCTCCGTGGGAGGGGCCGGGACACTGGTGATCTGTTTAAGCTGCTGCCCTCTATTGGGGGGTCTGTCTGGTGACGACACGATGGTCCCTCATCCTTCGGAAAACCTCCGATTAGACGATACGACCGCACCCCCAGGTTTCGACATCTTTTCGGCCACCGCGTCACACGCCGGCAGACATTAGGGCCGCAGAGAGCCTAGGGGACGGTCGTGTTTATGCAGCAGGAGAAATGCACGTGCTGGGTCGGGAATACCTGATCGGGTGGCTATGGATGCCTGATCAGCGAGGTAAGCGTGACGGGAAGCGGCCTGCCGGCGTTCTACTACGCGCCAATGCCGGGCGCCGCATTTCAGCAGCCCTGGGTGCGGCAGGACCGGGCCTCCAGGGACTCCGTCACAAGTGTCCCGAGCAAGCAAACAAACAAAAACACACACACACACACACACACACACACACACACACACACACAGTGTGGGCAGCCAGACCTCTGAAGTCACACCTGTCGTCGCAGGGACCGGATTTACAAGTCTCCCCTCCCTCCCTCCCTCTGCGAGGTGGAAGAACGAGGAAAATGAGACACACTGAGAAACTTGCTACAGCATCATGAGGAACTGAGACCCAGCCATAAAAAATAAAAGACCGCGGGGACTTTGTACGGCATCAACATGTAGATAAACCAGCCGATGCCCGTCAGTACGGCTCAGAGGGCGCCCTATTCTACATCCAAGCGTCCGTCTCCTCAGCTGTAGACGTCAAACGTACCAGTGGCCTTATTAAAGATTAACACGGCCTTAAGGAAGCGAAAGGTAGCCTCTTGTACCCAGAATGCACTGCTGCCTCACCAAGTCACTGGCGAGTCCCGTCTCGGATACGGAGGTTGGCGACCTGGGAGTTATCAGGGAAGAGCTTCCTTTCCAGAAGTCGCAGCATAGCTGGAGGCCACGCTGATAAGCTGAAAATAGCTGCCCCCCCACCCCCACCCGTGTGGTAGCCCCTCCCGCCGCCACAGCACTAAGGTAGAGCGTACCAAACCACACCTACCCCCGACGGTCATACGCACATTCATGTTTAGAATCTTAAAGGCGACTCCAGCAGATCTAGCATTGAGATGCTGGCCGTGTGACCCATGAGCGGTAACCTGAAGTTCGTTAATCACTAAAGACTCACAAAGACCCCCGCTGATGCAGCCTGGTCTGACTTAATAGTCGCTGCAGACTGTTCCTGAGCGGGAAAACAGACGGCCCACAGAAGACAAACAAGCTAAAAAATGGTAAGGCAGCCAGAGGAAACAGAGGCAGGAAAATCTCAGGCTGGCTCAAGAAGGAGAAGTACACCCTTATAAAGAATGTAAACCCTGTTACCAGCCAATCACAGGCTCTGCATCTCACAGCATCGCTCACAATTGGCCACGTCAAGTAGGTCTTCAAAGCCCCTTCCCACCAATCGGAGAAGGCAAATGTAATGAAATATATCTAGCTTGTGAAAGTCCAGCTAAAGAACTCAGGGAGACAGGAAGTCCAATAGGACCAGGCAGCATACCTATGAGGTCCTCTGGGTCCTTCACCACGATGTGGGCATTTAGCTCCTGCAGTTGCTGGTGCAGTTCCTCCACTTTCTTGTTGGACTTCTTCAGCATGTTGTCCACGTAGGCCAGGCTCTTCTTGTCGGTGGTGACCTTGCGCAGGTTCTCGGCACCCTCCTTGATCTTCAGCTCCTTGCGGATCTCCCGCCTGATCTCGTCCAGCTTCTGCTGCACCATGGTGTCGGAGAGGTCGCGGAGGTGGCTCAGGGGGATGCAATCAGAGACCATACGACTCCGAGTGTCACCCTGGAATACAGGAGAAAGAGGTCAGGGAACATGACAGGGCCAGAAAAGCAGGCTGAGGTCACTTTATATGACCATCCTGGAAAAATTTAATAAACCCAGACTGAACATAATTAGCCAAGCCTTTAATTAGTGGTTCTACACAACAATGCCTGGAGAGGAGCCAAAAATGACAGCTAGACCTCAACGAAGGCATCCTTTTCAACACGAGATGACAAAAGCGGTACATTCGGCTAACGGCGCAGTTGCAGCTTAAGAGGAGGGCCTTCTTGAGTAAGCATGTGGGAACTGGACTGTTGACCCAAATGACAACATTCAAAAGCACAGACAAGATGAGCATTACATTTTAAAAATGTGTATCAATTTTGAGATGATATGGGTCACGACGTACTATTCAGCGAATAGCACTGAACAGTAGGGCTGGGTATCGAGTTTGATACTTTTTAAGCACCGACCGAATTGTCTCGATACTATCGAGTATCGAA
>JABFDZ020000035.1:117188-137468 GCA_019775955.2 Pollimyrus isidori | reverse complement strand
CCCCCCCCCCCCCCCCCCCCCCCCCCCCCCCCCCCCCCCCCCCCCCCCCCCCCCGGGGCGCTGCTTTGTGTTAGTCTAAGCTCCCCCCGAAGAGGCGTTGCTTGGATTGGTCCAGATCTCCAGATGGTTCTGGGGGATCGGGGGCCCCGGCTGCACAACTGTAGAACATCATATCACATCATGGAGTTTGACAGGAAGATAAGGCGAAAAGAAAATAACCAGCATGTCAAAACTGAGGTCTGGCCACGTGTAATTAAGCTACCTCGTCCGTTTTTTTCTGAACAGGACCTTTCCTAACAAGAGCTTGTAGGGCGAAAAATATGAAATAAGAAAAGTATTCAGCAAGTAAACCTCCTTTGATATGAGGCTCTTGGTGTGATGTCACCAGGAAGCTGTTCTTCTACATCTAGATTAAGCCTTGGCTTCCGTCAGGCTCTAATTATCATCAGCCGTCGGTGGCCAGTGAGTCACACCTCCGAAATCAGGTGCTGGGGCTCTTATTGGGGGGGTGGGGGGGGGGTGCCGTTATCCCTACCTTGAGGACAGCCAATGCTCTATTAATAAAGCCACCTCCACACTCCCACCCCGCTCTCTCAAACCTACACCAGGTCGGGTCCTCGGCTGGCGGCTCATATCCTGTAGTAAATGGGAGTCTTACTAACTGTTCACTTACATGAGGCCCTCAAGGTTTGAGGACCCCCTGTTGGTCACAGACAGTCACTACACTGGGTGGGGGGGTATTCCTGAGTGGAGCCCTAGAAACAACAGAGCGGTCCCTGGCCATAGTGGCCAGTCACTTTGACTCATGGGACAGTTTTTAAGTGATCATTTGAAATATCGACTTTAATATCTCATTTGAAAAATTAATGAAACCTTTGATGTTAAATCCATACTCAATTTAGCTGAATGCCATTCAGAAAAAAACGGGGGGGGGGTGCATTATCAGCCAGGGTGCTGAGGCGGAATACAGCTGTTTTTTAGGCGTGGGAAAGCAAACCAGCGAGTGCCCATTAGAGGAAAGGAAAAAAGTGCTATTGATTAGCTCTGCTTTTTGCTGGAGGAATAGGGGACTTTCCTGTAGGGCAGGAACCAGCCTTAATGAAGGGCCCCACTTGGAGGAATTAACACGTCTTGCTCACGCAGATACACCGATAGATGCCCTCTTCCTTCACAGCCCACTCCGTCCTCAGTTTCAATTTGCCGAAGTCTCCTACTGGTGTCATAATGGCGAGGGAAAGAAAAAATATAATGATTCTGAAACAAGAAAAGAGAAAAAACACAATTATTGTCAGCCTGGTGTGTGTGTGTGTGTGTGTGTGTGTGTGTGGGGGGGGGGGGGTTAAAACGACAGGATGGAATAATCAGATTTTCCGCAGTTAATCATGATCAAAAGGCACCTTTGTGAAGTCGCTCTCGGCTTGTGACAGGTAGCGGGAAAAAGAGGGCTTTTAGCAAATGGATTTTTCTCGTAGCAGGCAAAAAGATGAGGGAAAGGCAAGCAAATGTAGCGAAACGTGTCGTCCGCTGTGCAAGAGGCGCTGGGAGGCGCTTTATCTTCCTCTTATCGATCACGCTGGAGAAAGTAAACTGCATTAGTATCGGGGGCTAAAAATGACTCAGGGAGTGACTCATTACCGTGTCACTGCGTCGCCATGACCGCGCCCCCTCGCTTTCGTTAGCCGTTACAGACTCTATATTTATTAAAATATCGTCTACAGCGGACACGATCCGTTGGTTTCAGCCGTGCGCCTTATAATGGAATTTCGCTTATACAATTTACTCCCCAGCGCCGCCTTTAGGTGTAGGCCAAGTTTTCTTCGGCTCTATCGGACATGCAGTTCCGTTTACAAGCCACCTGTCGTGCCGGTGATATCCAGCGCAGATACGTAGTGGGGTTAATAGTCACGCATCTGGTCAGGTAAAGTTGGATTACTACATGTGCAATATAATAATCTATACCATGAGTGTGTCTGCTGAGGTGTGGCATGAGTAAATGGTGTCCTGTAGTTCTGAGCATACAGCAACTCTGGATATAACGGACTGTTTTTGCCAGATCCCTTTAAGTCCATTATAACGGGATTTCACTGTAGTCCATTTTTAATGTGGATTTAATTTACAGAGATAGCGGGGCTCTGTGTTGGGGTGTGGTTGGGTATGACGTCAGCGCTGTGCGTAACGTTAGAGTCCGCAATGCGCTCGTGGAGCGCGGTCACGTTACGGCGGCTACCTGACCTGGTCTCTTGGTGAGACACGGTAAGTTTTTGGGTTCTATCTTGTGTTTACGTTTACAGCCCGGAAAGGCAAACACAGGGTGGTCTAGTCGAGACTCTCTTGTCCCCTTAAATTATAATTACGAGATTTTTACTCATTACACGAGATGCTTCCTTGAAATCTGCCTCGACGCTGTAACTCTGCGTCTTCAAAGTTAACAGAAGATGAAAAAAGAATATCATCATGAATCACACGTGGATCTTTCCCTGCTCATATGAAGTCATATATTTCTTAGGCCGGCAGGATTTCACTGTGTTTGGTCATAGATATTTCATGTGGAAATGAAACAGGGATAATTAGTTTCATCCCTCACAGTACAGCGAGAGACTGACTGTGACGGGCGACCGCACAAATAACAGCGACGGGAATGACTGCGAGTTCTGCCCCTTTCTGAGGCGGACCCGGCGTGAGAGGAGGGCTATGTTTTCACTCGGAGAGTAGAAAGTCCACGAGGAGCCTTTTGAGCTAAAGGAGCTGTTTCTCCGGCTGAAGATCGATGCCACCCTTGTTTGCCTTGGCTTGGGTTACAAGCCACTCTTATCTGTGCGCTCCGCCCCATGCTTTTAATTTAGCGAGGCACTGCCAGTTTCCGCGGGGGCCTTGTGCGAGATTTAACGGTCCCTCTGACCTCCCGGAATTCGGACCCCTCCCGGGATATATAAACCAGCGGCGGAGGAGGCCTTGCTTATCTGGCAGGATCTCTCAGGAGGATGTGATTGGGGAGGGCTTTTTTAAAGGTGTTTCGTAGATCTGGGAGATTCAGAAGGGGCCCTTCTGAGGCACAAGCAGGGGGCCCATCCACGGTCGACTGGGTGTGTGGTTTTCTTGCCTTGAGGAGCCTGTTTTTCTTTTTTGTGAAATGTGCAGACGATTAAAAAATAACATATTCAATAACCATCATGGCCAAATGAATGCTTCCAGAGTTTTCCATAGGAGAGAGCCTTTCTGATTATTACGGATGAATTCAGAGGACCCTCTAATGGCTATGAGTGTTAATACTTTACTCAGATGCTTTGATGCTCAGCGTGCTCAGGCTGTTAGTGGGGCTGCAGATGTCCACATGATGTTTGAGGACTTGTTTGGTTTTAGCTCTAGTGAGATGAGTGTCCACAGGGTCCCATCCTGAGGACCTAGGTCTGGATTGTTTCCAGACATGCTTTCAAGGTGAGATGTTGTTTATGGAGCCTTTCCTTCGCCTTCCAATGAAAGTGACACGTTTTAATATGTCAGGGTGTCCCCCTACAAATTATAGCTGGTTCCAGGTAACATTGTTGCACATATCCCAGAATCCTCTGCTCACATTTCCACTAGCTTTGTAGCTGTGTCTGGATGTGCAGGTTTGTGTAACATACCACTGTTAGATGCTCATTTGTGGGGAAAAAAAAATCTGGCATAAATGGTTGGAGTCGAGGGCTGTTAAGCAAATCGCTCTCGCTTTCCCATTCCCTGCCTCTTTGATTTCATATTGTTTAATTTGTGCAAGTCCTATTAATTTCATTTTACCCTAAGCCATCAATTTGCATAATTCATATTTTCAAATGAAGCACTTCTCAAAAGAGGAATAGAGAACAAGAAAAGGAAAAATATGAACATTAATTAGGTTGGGTATGTTAATTGTAGGGTTTTTTTTCTTGCTAAATTCTTCAGTGAGTTTCTGTGGGTCAAGGATAACTTGTTTTCATTCGTTTGCCTGAAAGGCCTTTGCAGCAGTGGTGCGGCGCGTAATGAGTTACGCTTTATTGCCATGACATAATGCACTTACATGTACCAGCTATTCTTACTTTGTTTCACAGCATCTACTTTCCTTTTTCCTGTATCTCCTGTCCTCTCCTGGCCACAGAGAGTGGAGTCTATTAAATAGTCATGGCCCTGGATTGCAGAGTCATCAGTCGCTCATCAAAGGCTGTTCTGTGATCCATATAATGAATGCACCAGTACCAGAAAGCACCAGAATTATAATCCATTGCACTCATCTGTATTGCAGTCCACATAAACCTATGTGTGAAAAAGCGTTACTATTAACCTGCATTCTTCTGAGTGTTTATCCTAGTGTAGGACTTGGAGGACCTGGAGCCTATCCCAGCATGGAGCATGGAGGAGCACCATGGATGGGAGGCCTGCACTCACAGTCAAACTATACTGGCACTTCTGAGACGCCAGTTAGCCTAACTTCTAATGGGATAAGAGCTGCAGAACACAAAGAGAACTTGAGATTCACCCCTACAACCCTGGTTAGAGTTACTATTTGATTTAGTTATCAGAGACTTTTATCCAGAGCAACACCCCTTTCTTGAGAAAGCAGAGTCAGACAGTTCCTAAAGGAATTTGGGATGACAGACCGTGCTTAAGAGCTTCAGTGGTATTGCACTCACTGTGGAGTTCAAACCGGTGACCTTCCGATTACTGGGACACTGTTAGAACCTGCTGAACCGCACACCAGCTCACCACAATAACAATAACTATAAAAATAACATTTGTTGTGATTGTTGTTGTCGTTGCTATTATTTTTATTATTGCCCTCTGGAGCTTAGGGTTCTCCCTGAAACTCCCGTAAAATCCGGCAGGAAGGTGTGATTTCAGGCTGTAGTCCGAAGCTGCCAGAGAAGCTGCCTTTGCTGTTGTTTTGTTTCAGCGCCATGAGTGATGCGTAAGGTGCCACAGCGCCACATTGTCGCACGGTGTTGCCTCATGATGTTGCAGTTGGTCCCCGCGGTGCCGCGCTCTGTTGAGCGCAAGGCCCACCCTGTCTGTGCTTACGCGGGCTCCCTCCGACGGCAGCGCGTGCTTCGCCACTTTTGAAGATAAATCGGACTCCTGTTTGGGTAAGAAACGAAAGGAAATATGAAAAAGCGATGGTGCGTGGATGGGCTCGGCGGTCAGATCCTCACCGCCATGCTTGACAGGTTCTCACCGGCAAAGTGCTCGGGTGCCTGATGAAGGCTCATGCTCTTCCTCTCTCTTCATCTCCTGTACAAGTGCTGGCAGCCTGATTTACATGCTGCCTGGTCCCTTTTGGACGCATTAGCACGCCTGTTTCATCACGCTAATTATTTCTCTCATTCTTGGCTTCTGCCTGGCTCCCGGATCGGCAGTCTGCTTCACAGCTCCGTGACTCAGTCATATTCCCGAACATCTTGTCTCCTCCGCAGATACGTCCCTGGCAATGCCACTGTCATGGGCATGGTCTCTCTCCTTGTATTTGCAGTTGTGGTCGGCCGGTCTGCAGTCACGGTCCATCACCTGGGGCTGACCTCTGAACATGGACATTGGAGGTGGGGATGAGGGTCAAAGGTTTGACCTGCTGATCGACTTGGTAAGTAGTGGAGGGGGGGTCAGGATCGGACTCATTAATAATGGCTGGATNNNNCCCCCCCCCCCCCCCCGCCTCCCCCCCCCCGCCCCCCCCCCGGGCTGCACGGTGGGGGGGGTGGGGAGGTGCTGCAGCAGCTGATGTTTGAAAATCTAACTTAGCAATTTGAATTTGGCGGTCATGTGACTGTGGAGGTCAGTGAGTGTCCAAACACTCCACGCTCCGCCGCTGCCGCTCTGTAATTAGGGCCCCGTGCTGCCACACCTCCTCCGATTTATTCATTTCCTTTCAGTGTTTTTTTAGTTGTATTTTTGTCCCCTCTGGGTCATGGTCATGGCCACTCCCCCCACCTCCCACAGTCATGATTGAGCTGCCTGATCTGGCGAGCCCCGGTCACCCCTGAAAGGGTGGTGCATCCCCATGGAAGGTGACACTCCCGGGCCGGTTATCCACCATGTGCCTCTACCCCCCTCCCCGGTCCTTCCTGGCTCCTTAAAAAAAGCTGATTGCTAGTATCTGTTGACAGAAATGAGAACTCTGGCTCTCTGGCTGGAAAATGCATTTTATGTACAATTTTCGACTTAATAAGCCAGGGTCCAGATGAATAAGTTCCTGACAGTTATGAATGAGGCCGCGGCTACATTAGGGTGGTGAGGGAAGAGGCTGCGGCTTTTTAAACCACGTTTGAATAAATCATCATCACAGAGGCTGCGGCTCCATGACGGCGGGCTTGCCCATGTGACCCTTGCGTTGCCCAGGCAACCTAAACAGAGGCAGGTTATTAAAATAGCAAATCAGCACAGGTGAGGGGAGCTTTTGGGAAGCAGGTGGGGGGGGGGGGCGCCCATACAGCTTCACATGCATGGTTCTGGCGCACGTGGCCAGCGCTTGACACCTGGGCCCAACGAGAGCCCCTCTGTGGGTGAGTGGAGGTGCGTCTGGGAGGAGGTTAGGGAGGCAGAGTGGAGAGGGCAGTGAGGAGGTGTCGATACGCAGAGCCAGCTCTGCAAATACTTTCAATTTTCTGGATTATTAATTCAAATTCTCATTCGTAGTTCTCTTCCCAGGGCAGCGTCCTGCTCTCGTGTGTAAATTAAGCGTTATACTCTGCCTGAGGAGCTTGTGCTATACAGGTCAGGTGGTATGCCTTCTGTGGCCTCCCCATGTGTAACCGGGCAGGGGAGGGTCCAGCTTCCTCTCTGGGCAGGAGGTGCAGGGCCCGAATCGCAGGCCCGGCAATGCGGAATTAGCGGCAGAGATAATTACTGATATAATTCTGCATAAACACGTGTCCTGGAAAGTCATTAATAGTTTGGGAAAGTAGCGTTAGTGATTAAATAGAGCTGCTTGCATCGTCGAGCACAACTAAGCTACTTTAATTACATCTGAAAGCATGGGAGAGGTGAGTGATAATTGAAGTAAGCACAAGGTTGGAGAACGACTAACATTAGCGCTCCTGGAACGCTTTCGCTACTTTAATTGTGTTCTCATTAAAATAACAACTTTTTCTCCCCCCTCCCCCAACACTGTTTGTTTGTTGTAAAAGCTGCACTTTTAAAAGAAGCATTTACTGAGCTATTATTTTCAAATGTAATTTAATGCCCCTTTGTTGTTGCTCACACTGTCCTGCCTCTGTAACAATTTCCATTTACAATGTCATGAATATGTTTCTTTGCTTGTGTGTGCGTGTGACCCGCGTCTATAAACACTCCAGAGATTAAATTTAATGAGATTTATAGGTCTATTATCCTTAAAGCTTAACATTTAATTACGGGAACGCGTTCAGTGGTTCTGAAGCCGCCCATTCAGAGGGAAGCAGGATGTTTGCCGCCTTCTCCTGCTCTCTAGCTCTTTTCATACTTCATCTGTTTTTATTTCCTCTTTAGCTGTTTCATCTGTGAAATTTCTCAGTCCGGGCTGGGGGTGAGGGTGGGGGGGGCTCACATTTTTAGGGATTATTCTGATTCTGATCTTTGTTGTGTTGAAGTTTATAAAATGGGTATTACAATGATCTTTAATATCTTGACCTATCATAATACCAGACCAGGTTTCACACAGGCACTTTGAATCAGTCACAAGTACAGGGGACACTTGCCCCCCCCAGGCCACCGGAGGGAGCCGGCTGAGGGTTTATCCGGTGTGAGGGACCATCAATATCTCCTTGTCACAAACAGGTGGAGCTGTGAGCAAACTTAAACCCCAGGTATAGCTTGGAGTTGCCCCTCTAGTTGTGCTGACCGTGACGGCAGATTTGCGTCGGCTTCCCAGGGGGGTTTCAAGCTTGGGGGGGCTCTCAGGCTGCGCCCAACTGACCTGCATTCATGTTCATCTTCCACTCCCCCCCCCAGCACTGGGAGGGGCCCCGGCACTGGCACGGGGACCTGCTCTGTTTTTAATTGCTTTGGCTGCGGTTAAATGAGCACCTCCAAGCAGCAGCCGAGAGGCCGACGGGGTGATTATCCCTCATCCCCGGCTCTGCCTGTGAGACAGATGTGGACAGATGTGTTCCCAGGCAGGTCATAATGAGCTGGGGTGGGGTAGCTTTTCTCTGAGCCTGATGCTAGTGAGTCGCGTTTTGGACAGGCCAATAGGGTGTCACGTTTTAGGGGTGAGGGTATCCTTTTTGACTCATGGTCATGGTGCTGTCTACTTGTGCTTATTCCAGCTCCTTTCCTGTGTTGGGGGTGGGGGGGATTGGTCAGCATTAGTAAAGCCCAACTGAGGTCCACTGCTCCATCGTTAGAGTCCCGCCACTGAGGTTTATCAGGAACACCAAAGCCAGAACACCTTCTCCACCTTTCCTCTATCGCGGCACGACAACAGTATGGCCCCATTGCTGCCCTATTACAGCATGCCTGTGAGCCTGCGGTGCATCCCCTGTCCTACATGGGGGTCGTGTGGACATTGGAGGGGGGGGGCTCTGTGGCCACTGGCCGGCCCCCCCCGTCAGGGCAGCTCAGTAGCGCCATCCCTCACCCCCATTTAAATTAACAGGTAATTTGTAAATGTCACTTTGCCTTAGCCTGCTCATTTTGCTCCGCCGCCACCAGGCCGATGCCGGCAACTAATTTTTCTTGTCTCCTTTTAATAAGGTTTTTTCATTTATAAATAGAATTACGCCACGCAAAATAAATGGCGGGGAGCGGCGGCAGGGACGCGGGCGGCAGGGGCCAGATGGGACGGGGGCCACCTCCATATCGCCGCTGATTAATAAAAACACTTCAGAGGACAAATTCCATCTCGGCCATAGACAGCTCACCGTTAATATTTAATTTGAGTTACGGAGATTATGGTCAGAAATGTAATTTTTAATATCTACATTAATTTCAGCAACAAAATCATTAATGTGACTTGATAGGGCTGTGCGTTTTCAGGGTGTAACTAATTACCCGGCCAGACATTAAGGAGAGGAGCGAGCCGCCATGGAGGAAGGTAATTTGTCTTACCTTTCATTTGGAAATCATCAAAGATAATTGATTTAATTCAATTTAAATATGATCACCCTTATTGCTGCCAGCAGACTTAATAACTTGTTTCGGCGCCCAGCGAGAACGGCAAGTCGACACGGGGGCCGGCGTTGTGAGAACTTGCCGCCTCGTCCTGCTTAATGTTACATAATCCACACCTGTGACAGACAGCAACTTTCCCGGGGGTGGGGGGGCACTCCTGTTTGTCTCATTGGCTGAGAGTGAGCGACAGCGTTTCTCACCTGGCCTCGTCTGCAGTGGTTATTTTTTTCTCTGCGCCCCCTCCCCCGTGCTTGATTTGACCTGCATTTACTTATTCATGTCAGACGGAGGCGTGATATCAGCCCCCCTCCGTACAGTTTGAAATGGGAAATTTCAGCCATGTATAGATGCTCGCTGGAATACGCTGTAGGACTCAGTAGTTACGACATGAGCATGTTGCCTTTCTAATCCTTTATATCGTGGCAGTTTTATTGTACCATTTGGATAATTAAATGCTAATTAGTAATCTCATGAATTCCTATGAATAACTGAATTTAAATGATTACATTTAGTTTTGTCAGACACTCTCATCGGTCTATTTTCAGACTTGTTCATCCGTCTGTTTTCACACAGCCTGCGTTATGACTGAAAGAAGTCAAATTAAACGGGTGTAATGGCCGGATTGAGTATTTGCTCAAGTTACATCTGCTTGAGTGCTACCGGCATTATGAAACTGCGGAGAGGTGTGTAGGATTTACATTTTAATTTGTGTTTTATTTCCTTTATAGTTTATTGAACTGGCGTAACGTCAGGAGAAATCAATATCCTTTCCAGTCGAACATTTAATTAATGGCCGTCTGATAATAACAGACCCAAGCTGGGAAAAATGAGCGAATGATACAAACAGGATTTAATGAAAAGTCTGGGTGTGTTAATGAACAGGCCACACGGCTGTAAACATTCAGTTAGATTAGAAACATCAAGGGGCTCTCTAAGAACATGGCAGGTCCCTCCTCTTCAGCGAATATCCTGGGGGATCAAAGGTGTGGTAGCCCGTTCACAGGGGTGGGATGAGTTTACTAGGCCTGGGGATGTTCCATGTCTGGGCCAAGCCGGGAATCATGGGAAATCTATATGTACAAAGATCTAGAAGAAGTACCTGAATGAAGAAGTGAGCCTCACTCATTGTGTGTGGCATAATTTTAAAACAATGTTGATTAATAAGCGAGAGGCTAGAATTTCCAGTGCCTTCCAGGTTCTTCTAGAAGGTCTGATGACCAGGACTGAACAGTTGGGCCTGCTGCAGCCTAAGGTTTCTTCCCCAAGTCTCAGATTACAGATTATGCATCTTTATCAGCACTCCACATCCCTGTACGGTTAAAATGTGCTTTTTGTTTCTATTTACATGAAAACATCTACATGTATTAACCATTTCCTCCTCCAGGCTGTGGCAGACCTTCTGACCAGGCTCCTCCATAAATCCAGGTGAGTCGGTCAGGAGATACACCTACAATGGTGACCTGAAATTAAACAATGCATTACAAATAGGGAACTGGTTTTGGTTACTCAGAAAATCCCCTATACTGGAATACTGGATGATGCAAATGACTCTGTGGGCAGCAGAGGAATATAAAGCTTGTGAGTAGAAATCTTATACCTGTTCAATCATATGATGGCGTGACAAACACTTGGCTTCTCATCGGTCACGTTAAGGCTTCTGTCACTGTATTTGCTGTGTTGCAATCATGTCCAGGCGTAGGGTTTTTTTCTGGGGCTCCCAACTAAAAAATGTCACTTTGGCCCCAGACACAGAAAAATAAAAATATACAGAAAATCCCTTTACAAAGGAAAAAAAAGTAAATAAATAACTAGTTGGTAGCTGGTTAGCAGAACAAGTATCTCCTATGTAAATAAGGAATTCATTTATTATTTAGTGTAGTGAGTGTTTGTGGCCAACAGGGGGCTAAACCTCTGGGGCCCCAGTGCAAATGTGTGGTTTGTGTAACATTGAATATCTGCTGATATTTATGTCAGCAGGAGAACCTTAAGACTGAAGGCTGGAATTTAAAAAAAGTCAGAAAAAGTTGCAGATTACAGCTCCCTAATTGTCATGTTAGGATTGGGTTAAACAACTTTTATCTTGGGTGTACAACCATCTGGGTGGGTATCACGAGTGTAATGGATTCTTTTCGCTTCTTGACTACACTATGATTATCGAGCGGAATCAAATCACCATCCGTTGATGTTCTCTAAGATAGTCACATGGTATTAGCTGCTCGCTAAAATAGCCTTTTTACCCGAGGAAGGGTTGTACTAAGAGGAACAGGATGATGCTCCTGTACCAATTCGCCTCCGTGACACCACAATCGACAGACACTGAGTTCAGCAGAAATGTTAGCTTCTTAAACAAAGGACAATAAGATGAGCGAAACTGGAGCCTAGTGAGGTGGAACTTTGGGGTGAATAAACCCTGAGCTGCATCTGCTGCTCACTAAATATGTGGGGAGCTTGATGTCTTAAAGCGAAGCACTGCTTCACTGTGCTGTTGACAGTGGTTTAAAGTTTTGTCACTAAAGAGGTGGGGAGCTCGATGGCCCAAAGCGAAGCATTGCTTCACTGTATTGTTGACAGTGTTTGAGGTTTAGCCTAATCCTGACCTGAGGGAAATGTCATCAGGAAATTCGCCCTTCAGCATTTGGGTGAGGACATGACATTTTTACATTTTATTTATTTAGCTGATGCTTTTATTCATGGAAACTGTGAGAAAGAAAGTCAGCTGGTCCCTGGAGCAGCTGTGGGTTAGGGACCTTGCGCATGGGCCCGGCCATGAATTCACTCCAACTGTAGGATTTAAACTAGCGACCTTCCGATTGCAGGCACAGTGCCCTGACCCACTGATCGCCTGGTGGCTCCACATGAGAAAGCTTCCTGTGAATGTCAGGTACTGAACTATGGAGAGATGGAGACCATGTCTGAGAAGCTCCATGGGGAACCTCCCTAACCCTAACCTAAGCTCCATGTGTAACCTCCCTAACTGACTGCCAGGTCACAAAACCAAGGTCTGCAAGGACAAACCTGGAAACATCTCTGGAAGGAAGACAAAGGTTCAGCACGGTTGGACTGATCTGCTTCTCCATGGCTCTCCCAGCTGCACTCTAAACCCACGTCAGCATAATCCACATCAGCTTCTTTCTCCAGATGTTCCTCATAATCCCATGGGGAACCATCTTTTTCATTTCACGATAGGAGCTGTAACATCAAAATCTAGTCTAGTCCTGTTCATATGCAGAGTGTGGTGATCTTACCGTTGTGCATCACTAAGAATCGGGACTAAATATTTATGGGAAGTACGAGGTGACAGTGTGCTGGCCGTTAATAAGTTCCCTGTGTACGGAGCCCTGGAGCATGTACTCACATAACCATTGTTTCATTTGTCAAGCTGTAGAGATAATTATCTACCTTACATTCTCTCTTTATCTGGCAAATTTCAGTTTCCTGTGTTACTATGGAGGTGGTCAAGCTGACTACGGAATCGGCTTCATGGCTATGAATGCATTAAATGATTTCTGGCCGGAAGAGTTTATTAAAGTGCTCCTTTGTAATCAGCAGACATATTGTGTGCCATTAATCTTGTACCGATCTGTCTGGTGTCTTTGCATTCGCACAGGGTGGTGGGTCATGGGATGGTGGGATGGGGGGCTGGGGGGGGGGTAATGTTTATAGAAGCTTTCCATAAACAAGGCCGACTAATGAAAGGAAATTTGCTTCCCATATTTTACCGACAGGCCACCCCCCCTTTGGGAAGTAATTAAGAGCAGTGTCCTCATCCTGCCACCAAATCCCTCCCCCTACCTTGCAAAAAACATCCCCCCTCTTTGAACTGGCCGCACCCATGCTGCAGGTTGTGAGCAGGCAAACAAATCACAAATAACAGGACTAATAGGACGTGTCACTGTGGTGCTGACACCTGTCACACTTCACATGGGGGGGTAGTTAGGCAGAGGGAATCACACCAGCGCAGTCACATGTCACGTGATTCCATTACCTTAATCAGTCATATGATCTCATTATTATAATCAGCTGTATGATAGTATTATCATTATCAGTCACATGATCTCATTATCATAATGAGTCATATGATCCTATTATGCAGCCCCAAACCCAATGCGTGGTGGGTGCCTCCATCTCTGACTAACTTATCAAGTGGTCTAATTGGAGTATGCAGCAGAATTAATTAACACAGAGTCTCCTCCTAACAAGTCTCCTGGCCCTGTAATTCTCTGAGTGACGTGTGCAGGAGTTTAGTGATTTACATAAAGAGAGCAGGTTTTTGTCAGAATCCAAAGTACTGCCGATAAAGTAATAAACTGATATCTTTCCTGAAGATCAGTGCGTAATTGAGGAATTTCAGTGTGTAATTTCCATGTGTATTTGCCATATTTTCGGTTCAAAAATTATGCCAAATTAAAAGTGGATTGTGTCATTGCTGGGCAGTGTGATATATCGCTACTGGTGACATTACTGTATTACACTGAATTACATATTCAAATACACCCTTACTCTTCCGTCCGTTTAACCTAGTTATATGACTCATCATACGCTGAATTCTTTAACTAGCGCAGCTGACTTAGGCTGGCCCACTGTCTGGGTTTTGGGGCAATTAGGTGCATGAAGGGCTCTGTTGTGGAGGGGGTGGTCTGCACAGCTTGGTTGATGAAATTTTTTCCCCGGCCCAGAAATTATACCCGGTGGATCTGGTATTTGTTGCGGCATTCAGGTCCGTGACGGCTGCTAACACAGGTCACTTTACTGGGTTTTACTGGTTTTCACTGGCTGACTTTAATTAAACAGTAAGCAGGTAACAATAAACAGATAAACAGGGGAAGGTGCACACTGAAACGCTTCATTTTACCTTCTCCTGGAGCCTTTAAATGCCGAAAGGATGCCCTTGTAAAGTCACCTTAACATTTGTTACTTAGCAAAGGAAGAATTTACAGAAGGAATAAATGTCTTCAGTCGTGTAAAGGCTTTTAATACCACTGTAATATATAACCCTCGACTCCCTGCTAGTCTGTCACAGCGACTATTTAAAGAGATACTTAAAACATTATCTTAATTGAAGAGCTAAGGTTTGGTATTTTATTTGTGCCTGGTTACTCTTCACATTTAATGAACAGGAAGAATTGACCTGAAATGTTTAACCTTGACTTAATTGTCCCGTTTATTGGAAGAGGTAAGCAGTGGCTCTGTGAGGGACGCGGCATGTAAATCAAACGTGCCACTATGCACTGCGGTGTGCTGGGATTTATACCATGGCCGCATTAGGCTTTTGTTCCAGAAAATTCCAGCAGGCTTGATTAGCAGTAGGTGACTGAGGCCTTTCTGGATTTTTAGCCATAGGCCTGAGATCCTGTCTTTGGATAGAGGGGAAAACAGATGGGACAGTGCTGCTCGGAGTCGTGTGATGCCCTAGGCAAGCATGACCATCGGCACCCACTGTTGGAGACAAAGACACATTGGCTCACTGAGAAGACGGCACTCCAGGCAGCTGCCTATGTCACTTATTGGGTTCACCTGCACCTGACATTCTGCAGTCGCGCACTTTCAGAAGCTGGTGGTTCCCTAGCAGGACATGGGAAACTGGACAACGTCCTGGGAAGTGCGGGGAGGATGCTGAGATAGAGCTGAAGTGCCAGGAATGAGCCGCGCGTGAGGAGCTCTGTGGAGTGTTTCTGCTCTCAGAGTCAGGCTCAGCTAAAAGCTTGTGATGACACCTCATAAATTAAACCTTCTTAGCCGAGAACTTCAATACATTACATGCATTAAAATAAACACCTAGCCTATAACTTTTTGGCTCCAAACTCTTTATTCATCGGGGCTTTGACTCAGTGCTCAGTCTCGCGATGCTGAGGATGTGTTTAACGTGCCAGTGTGACCCCCCCCTCCAGCTTGGCAGCTACACACAGCTCCGAACCTGCTGCCAATTCTATCACCATCCAGAAGGGAGCGGCGGAGGACGGTGTGCAGGGCAGAGGAACCAAAGTGACTGTGAGTCACCAGGGCGGGTGTTAAGTTTGCTTATATTTCAGCTTCTGGGATGAGGGTCTGCTCATGTTCACCGTCCTGTCACTGCGCTCTGTCGCCGTGTCCACGGACGCGGGGGTGTCGGGATGCCACTGGTCTCTGCTCCGCGTGTAACCAGCCACCCCCCAGGCTTGATGGACGTAAGTCTTTGTTTTCCTGATCTCTTCCAGGTTCCCACATCCTGAGCCCAGGGATACCACTAGAGATTCTGGGCCCCATGAAGGCATATCATACTGGGCCCCCACTCCAGAACAATCCAATTAAATTATGTTCCAAATTTTTTATGGCCATCAAGATATCCCAGGGCTGGGCAGTGCAGGGGTCAAAGGGCAACTGAATTTCGCGATGGGCTGCTCCTTGTTTCCCAATTGTAATGAACGAGGAGAACCAGGAATGGTGACCTTCAGTGGATGGCAGGTAAATGTCACAGAATGTGAATACGACTGTAATGACACTGATTATGTTCAGATTCACATTCACATAACTGGCTTATGGGTCCAGCGAATACAATTAGAATGAGCATTAAATTGTTTCAGTAAAATCTTTTGGAAAATAAAGAACTATTATCCACAAAGCTTAGGAACCATCATGGCCGTTTTTGTGATGGTTTGTGATCTAATTGACTAATTTGCATCAAAGCCTCAGAATGGAAGGAGAAGGTCTGAACATGATTGAAGTGTTTTGGTGATCATGCACAAATCACTTAACCTTTCAAATATTTATTATAAAAAGTAATTGAATTTCTCAAATAAAATGATTGTGGCGATGTTATTGTCTTTAAAATTTAGATGAATATCTCCTGACATTAGGGATCCTTTAATTAGCTGCAGATTAATAGCATTTCAGGTGTGCTGTGATGAGAGTGACTCACCGCTCCCTCGCCCTCAAGTGGGCGGCTGTCGTCTCCAATGAGAGCGACCTAATTAGCACCCTGTAGCCCTGTACGCTTGACATTCCTAATAGAGTGGAGCCGTGGAAACCACTTTGAGTGCATGATCCCAAACATAGGAGCGGAGGTGGACAGAGGAGGACCGGGGGACGGAGGAGGATGGAGGAGGAGGACCAGGGAATGGGGGAGGATGGAGGAGGAGGACTGGGGGATGTAGGAGGAGGTAGGAGGACTGGGGGACAGAGGAAGATGGAGGAGTACTGGGGATGGAGGAGGATGGGGGGACTGATGATGACACAGCCCTCCGTTGTTGTTAGGCTAAAAAAGTTCAAAGCCTGACAATTAACCTGGACATTCACGGTGTCCTGATAAGGCCATGCGCACGGGTAATAATGGGCCGTCATCCATCAATGCCCGAGTGATGTCATGGACAGCCGACATAATCCAGTGCAGTAGGAGTGTTTTGTTGCGTTACCCATCTTGCCTTTGCTGGGAGAGGCCCCAGCTTGCTTGCTACCTTGCACAGGAAAAGCAGTTAATAGAACAGAGGCATTTTACTTCATCCCCATCGGGAAATTGTCTTTTCACCTGCCCCACCTTTCACATCGTGAGAGACACGAACAACTGAGAATGATCTTGGGGGGTCGCAGTGCAGAGTCATCCAGTAAGAAACATCCTAGAAGCCATTGGGGGCCCAATGGTGTCTGCTGGCCCTGGGATTTAACCTCCCAAACATGGAAAGAGAGTCTTACCGTTCCGAGCCACACACCCCAAGATGTCCGTATCTTTATCTGAAATATATTCTTTTTAAAATGCTGGCGTTTTGCACTGCACTTGGAGCACGCAGCCAAGGTAGTGCGTCGGAAGTCAAATCGATGTTACAAGAACTTTACCGCGGTACGCTGGCATGTCAGAACTCCCCTAATATGACTTTTTATCAGATGCAGAAACATTACTTTCATTTAGTTAGCAGAGGAGGCTTTTTAACCCCCAAATATATCCATCAGCGGAGCTAAAGTCCACTTCTGGAAATTACTCATTGCAATTTTGATCAGTCTTGTGTTCTTTTTTTTTGTGAGATGGACTAAGGAAACACCATCAGAAAATTACATTCCCCAATGACATTAGGCGCACAGTCAACAATCCAATTCCATGTGTTTCTATTAAGACATTAGGATTTGATATCATTTGGGGCAGCTAACATTTCAAAAATGGAGCAATTGAATTTCCTAGATGGGATGATCTTGGAGAGCACTTAGCTTAAAAGAATACTCTTCCAAATAAAAAAGCTTTCAATCATCTCAAACCGTATTTGGGGAGATGAGTCTCGCAGAGCATTATTGGATGTTGGACTTGCTCGTGCAATGCCGGAAGTAATGACATCACATGTCTCCACGGTCATTCCGGTTGCCGTGACATCTGCCTCGTGGTGGTTGGGGACCTCTTACTAAAGATAAGTAGCTAAAAGTCGTGGCACGAACAGAAACGGCAACACACATCAGTGGTGACCTTACCACTCTCGTGCCTTTGCAGGGAAGAGGATTTCTCTGTAATCTCAGGGAACCAGTTAATATCCTGCTGTGCCTCCAGGGGGCGATGTCACCATCAGGGTGGAGCTGGACAGTGATTTAGACCAGTGTTTCTCAATACAGTCCTCGGGGATTCCCAGTTGGGCCACATTTATATTCCCTGGGAGTCGGTAGAGGGCAGAAATGTGGACTGTCTGGGGGTCCCTGAGGACTGGTTTGAGAAAAACTTCCTAGAAAGATGATAATAAACTTGGATACTGATGTATACATTGATTACTTCTCTTTGGGAAATGTAGCTAGATAAATGTAGCTACCTGTGACCCACTGCGTTTGAGAGAGGGTGCTGATTTGTCCTCCAGAACGGTAAATTTTATTTTCTTCTGTAAATAAAAGGAAAACATGGGATTTGATTCCAGGATAAGGACAAATGAATAATTTAACAAGTAGAATGTGCTGTTATGCTATATCATTTGGTTGGAATTTTATGAAAAAGGCCAACGGGAGGTATTTTTCTTAATATAGCCCCTCTCTTAAAGATCACAGTGTATGGAACATCTGGGAAAAGCATGGAAGTTCATAATGCACGAATAAGTCTTGGGAAGGGTGACGATCCAGCCGGCCACCCGCTGGACAACTGTAGCGGAAATGAAAGTGGTTGTTAAATCACACCCGGCTGTTCCGGCAATTTTGAGAACGCCTTCGCCCAAGAAAAGACAGGCTCTTTATTCTGGCCCCCACTGGAGCGGGGGCAGCTGGCACTGTCTCGGGGGGGGGGGGCTGTGCCATGAGACAGGTGCAGGCAAGGACACATGGAGCAGGGTTTTTCGTGGGCTGGGAGAGGGGGAAATTCTGGGGATTCTCTTACCGAACAATGCACTTAACGGATCTGTTTGCACGCGTGTCGCGGCGTTAATGTTGGGGTGGGGAATGCAGACGTCATCGGCCTGAATCCACCATGCTGGTTTTTAAGCCAGCGGGGAAGGGGTTTGGCACCAACTGCCTGTCACCCTCTGTCACCATGCAGTCATGTCACCTCCAAAGGTCCAGCAGGTGTGATCATCCCTCAGGAACTCTCGTTCCAGGCCGAGCCACCGACCACCATTGCTGATGCGTGGCTGAGAAGCAGATCACAGCTAGTTGTCGAGCTGGGATTTAAAAAAATCCAGGTTAGGCATCTTCTGAAGATCAAACATCAGACCACTCTGGGATTTTTGACCTCTGAGATCGTAGACTACTACGTCCCCTCCCTGTAAAGATCGATTATTCAGAACTATTTGGGATAGTTACAGTGTAATCGGAAATGTCTTTGTTTTTGAACTGGATGACTGATAGTCCGTGGGTCTGTTTCATGACACAGGCTGCCTTTAACAAATGTGGGACTCTAATGAGGGTCCAGTTGGCATCGTTTGTAAGACATACAAATGGGCTGGCTGTGGTACAGGAGCTGCACTTACAGGGTAAATGCACAGGAGGCCGTGGTTTGTGGCCGTGGACACTGTGATCGCCTGTGATGCTGAGGATCAGCCAGTTCTTAATGCACTTCTGGCACCGTGACTCATTCTCTGTTATTCTAAGCATGATGTCTCACCAATAAAGTCTTCACCATCAGCTGAGTCTTGTTTTAATTCTTGACACTTACAACGCAGACATTGAAATAAACACTTTTTTTCTTGTTCGGCTGCTTTTTTCGGGACATAGAACAGTGTCAGAAGGTTGTTTTTCTAGTGATTCATTCAAAAAGGTTTTCCGTGTAATTTAATGTCAGTTTTTCAAAAGCTGCTTGCTGTCTTACATTTTCTCCTTTTCTGGTGGCCAGACTAACAGGATGAGAGACTCAAACGCTCTGCTTTTCCAACTTCCAGGAAGCCATTCCCACTTGTCCTTGGGGGATGGGGGGTGAACTGGGTTAGCTTGTCCACTGGGAATCTCCAGTCCTCCCAGATAGCCCCTTGGATGTCACCTGGAAACAGAGCAGGTAATTAACCGGGAACTCTCTCTTGTTTGTTAAAAAATGAAGACCATTAAAGAAACACAGACAATGCATGAAAATCTGGGGCTTCCAAGCCCCACTTATTTATCCCCTGGATTAGAAGAGCGCCCCCATCTGGTATGGTAACAAACATATTTATTTATGTTTTCATTTGGGAATGAATACCCCCTGCTAATTCTGTGGGGACACAGTTAATGACGTCTAACTTCACTCAGACTCCTTGTTAGGTAGCTTTATCTTTTTAGAAAGAGTAGAAGAATTTATAGAAAGAATTCCCAAACCATACAGCACGTATTTCAGGCATGTTCATTGTGGAGGTGCAAAGATGGAAGCCCACCTCCTTGCACCTGCAAAGTGATTAAACATGTTTAAATCAACTTCCTGTGAGGTATTGAAACAAAAGCAAAAGTAAATATTGATATTGATCAATGAGGCACGACCCGGGTGTCTTGTGAAGTGTGATTAAATTAATATGAAGGTTTCATAATAAGCCCACAACCTCAGTGATTAATTTGCGGAGCGATGGAGAATCCATCAAAAATTCAACAAACGACGAAACATCGTGGCCATAGACAAATAGCCTTCCTGCAGTGCAGCAGGAACGTGGTGCTGACCAGCCTTGCGTGGTCCCTAACCGTCCCTCATGGCACAGAGAGCTGACCAGCCTTGCGGAGTCCCTAACGTCCCTCATGGCACAGAGAGCTGACCAGCCTTGCGGAGTCCCTAACGTCCCTCATGGCACAGAGAGCTGACCAGCC